>VYZR01041549.1:0-10271 GCA_013400675.1 Oxylabes madagascariensis | reverse complement strand
TACAAACTCCCTGCAGTTTTCAAACATGGTGGTCTATGGCCTGGCTGTAGGGTTGCCTCAGTTTGTTTCTTTTCCAAGTTGAGCTACGACCAGCTTAAGAGCTGAAAAAGTCCGGTTGTGCTCTCTTCTCTATCAGCAGCATTGCTAAAGGATTTTTCTTTTTCTTAGGCTCCTATCCTGGTGTGCCCCAAATGATGTATCTAGCTCTGCAAAATGGCTGGAGGCAGCATTATAATTTCACAAGTTTGCTTTGGCAGTCAGCTCCGAAGTGCTTCATATGGAGGTCAATGGTAGAGATGTCTCTTGAGCAGGAATTTGGGAAAATAGACTAAAAGCAGCAGGCTTTATTCCACTTGTCTTTCAAGACCATTCTGTCTCAGACTTGGCAAAGTTGGGGCCCTCTCACTGTTACTGGGACTGAAAAATCATTTACTTCCAACATGCCAATGAGCAAAACCCAGAAGATGGCCTTTAAATAGGCCACTTCCTCCTTCAGCAGACAGGGAATAGATGGCCATGTTTCTGAAAAATCTGGCCATGTTGTGACTATAACTGTCACAGTAGAAATTGCTGGGCCCTGAGCACTTTGGTATATCTGGCCTTTGTTTGGATGATGGAAGCTGAGCAGTTTGGAAAAATCTGTCCCTAATTATTGGTGCAGAGCCCTTGAAAATCTACCCCCAAGCTCTTCTCAAATAAAAATCTGGCCTCATGGGCACAACACTGTCAGAAGCAGAGCCTGGCATAAAGTGCTTCTTATCCTTTTCAGTGATTTTGTCCTCCTGTGAAGTTTCTAATTTATTTTAATTGCTTTAAAACTTTTTAAATGAGGCTATTTAATGGCTAGGATTTTGACTTATGTATCGAAGCTTCAGTGCACTCCGCATTAAATGGCGTGTATTCCGTTATGCCTAAATTCTATTGTTATGCCTGCCCTTTGTACCGGCTTTTCATTTTCCAGTTTGGGGGTAGTTGCATTTCTAGGGCTCCCATCTGTCATAATTTAGTGTTTCTTCAGCACTTTTTCTCATCTTAGGAAGCCATTCAGCATGTCCAAATATTGCTTTATGCCTGCATGGACAATGCTCGCTGTCGTTGAAGACGTCTATTCTCTTTCACAAAGGGAAGCCTTGCGCTACATCTGAGTGCTGACTGAAGGCAAAGATGTCTCTTTGAGCCGCTGGGTTGTAAAGAGATGAACTCACTGGCCGTCCTCTCTCAAAGCTTTTCAAGAGCCTGACTGTTCATGGGGGATTCTTTGCATGGACCACAATTGAACCCAGTTCTTCCTGCGATTGCTATTTTGCAGAGGGTAGCACTATGTAAAAGTAGGCATGGAGTTTTGTTGCATTGAAAAAAATGTCCCTGATACCCATTGGTTAGAGCTAAAAGGCTGAATTCACATCTTAATTAAGTCCTCCCGTCTGTGCTTTCTGGTGGGTACCATTTTGGATGGTGTTTCTCCCAGCTCTGTCTCCCATCTGAAGTGGAATTCTTCACTCCTCTTCTTTGTTAGTGAGCAGCAGCAAGAAAGGTCACTTTGAAAATGCATCTACCCACAAGCGGGAAAGGGGAACGGGGTCAAAGCAAGCAGAGAGGTAAACGTATAACGCAGAGAGTTAGAACTAGGTCACGAGACCCATCTTACAATGCCAATCTGAGAAAGTAGTCAGAACTCTGTTACAACTGAGAAGTAGGGGCTTCTGCCTCTGTGTTTCATTAAGAACAGGTCCAGGGTCACAATAGCAACACAATGCTAGGAGGCTATGACAAGGTTAGTGCGGCCACAGAGATTTTGTACATTCCCTTGGCAAATCAGGAAATCCCCTTGCCTCCGTTTCCATTTGTAGCCAGGAGTCATAATGCCTCTCTGTCTCAGAGCTGCTCCGAAATTTTTTTTCCCGGCCTTCTATTCACTTGCTTTTGTAAAAGCAAACTCCTTGCATTTGTAAAATCAGCCATGGCTAGAAAGCAGCATGCAAGGGGTCTGTCAACTTTGCGTTGAAGATAGTATGGTTAGCTTAATCATTAGGGAAGGCTGGGTTTCTTAAATATAGATTGTAAGTATAGAGAGATCTAAGCTCAGACTTGATTTAACAGGAAAAGTGCCACAGATTGCGTGACTACTGCCACTTCTTATTTATTGGCCCAAGCAAGTGAGATTCCAGCATAGATTTCTGCTACTGTAGAAATCAAAGTAGTGAGTTTAGCTCCAGGAATATCAGTTGTTACATTTTTCACTTGCAATGCAACTGAAATTTCAACTCAAAAGTTTTAGTGAGAAATCCTACGGGTTAGATTGACTTGTATTTCCCCTTAATTTGACATTGTTCCAAGACAGATCTGGAAGACTTTCAGGTGTGTGTTTGGTTTTTAGTGAGGTTTTTTCCCATTTTGCACAACCACTGCACCGTATGTGACAGAAGAGAAGAGGCTCAGTAGGGACTG
Organism: Oxylabes madagascariensis; assembly: GCA_013400675.1. Classification (NCBI taxonomy): domain Eukaryota; kingdom Metazoa; phylum Chordata; class Aves; order Passeriformes; family Timaliidae; genus Oxylabes; species Oxylabes madagascariensis. Next base: position 7,823 of record VYZR01041549.1, on the reverse strand, counting down.
AGATAACAGGAATTCTCTGAAGCCAGGCAGAGGTGCACTGAAGCAGTTGGGGATGACTGAGTATTGGAAGAAATGTGTATTTCATTAAGTCAGGAGCATTGAGTTTTCTGGAAATATGGCTGGTAAGGAAAAGGAGTGATCTCTGCTATTTCTTACTCAGTATCTGCATCTACTCATTCACATCTGTGCCAAATTTTAAATTAATTTAGCCCTGCTTTGCTCTTCTGTGTGCTAAGTTCTAGGAGGAATTCAGAGAGATGGGTTGTCAGCAGCTTAACAGATACACTCACCTCATTCTGATTTACTTATTTATTTATTTTAAAGGCACCCCGTTTTCCCCATGCCATTTAAAATACAAACCAATAATTAAGAGTGTCTGAAGGAGCTCTAGATGGATTAGGGATTGTCTCCCAAGAGGCCGACTGACATTTCTGCTCTCTGAATGTTCCTGCTCAGCTGCCTCTTCAACCAGCAAACCTTGATTCCAGCAGCCATCTGATTAAACAACAAAGCATCAGCAAGTACTAAAAATCCCTTCTCTTGGGCCACTCTGCTCTGACAGCAAGGGCAGAAACAGAAAATGATGAAAAGGGAGCAAGTCTTTTGGTGCAAAACATGTCTCTTGGTACCATACACAGAGCTGGAAGATGAAATGTTTTCCTTTGTATGATCCTGGCTGGTCTGCTGCTTGCTGTGTCCTAATAGCCTGGATGCTGTTTGTAAGTAGACAGAGGTTTGATTTGTATCCTGTGCACCACTGTGTGCGTATGTGAGGTTGTGCAAATAAGGGCTGTTAACTCCATGATTAGACTCAGGTACCCAAACATTACTCCGTGTGAAATGATGTTTTACAGAACCTCCCCTGTGAGACATTACCATCCCTTCCCACAGCATCCTTGCCCCATTGTTCTTTCTCTGGCAGCCCCCCTCAATGTGGAGCTGCAGACTGCTCTGGTGCTTTGCCTTGGCTTGCACATGCAACCCTGATGCTCACCTGGGCAACCCCAGAGCTGTCCTATCCCAGGGCGCTGCAGGACTGCCCAGCTGGTCTCTAGAGCAGTGCCAGGCTAACACAGCTGTGCTGCTTTTGGGACCCAATTAACATCCCCCGCCAAATAACTGTCAAGGAGGATTCCATGTTACAGGGTGCAGGAATACCTGCTGGAGTTGGTGCTTGAGGTGTCTTGCCCCTGTGACTCATAGACCTAGTAATGTTGCCAATTTTAGGGCTTTTTTTTCAAGAGTGTTGTTATAGTTGGTATATTTCCTAAAGTCCCAGCTCTTGGTGACGTGCCATTACATGAAAATCCAGCCTCCTGTTATTTTCTTTTTAAAGGAAGTTTCTAGTTCTGGGTATACAGAGGAGATTTATATTAAAAGGAATGGAGAGAGTGGAAAAGAAAAATTACAATGTGGGGGTTTTTTTTAAGAAATCACTTTTTTTAGGCAAGCATCCTGCAATTGGAGGAAGGGCGTAAGTTGTTTGTTTTGGGGGTTTTTTTTCAATTTTTAAGGCCACTTATGTCAAGGTAGATTTGCCACTTCTGTCACATCCCACAAGAGCAATTTCTTATATGCTGGCCATATCCTATAGCAACCAACACCAAAGACATGGGCATTGCTGTATTTAGACCTTGCTGAGACTAGATGACACTGCTTTTCATGTATTTGTCTAGCCTGACTTTTAATTTTCAAACCCATACTCCTGCTCAGTATGGGAGGTAATTCTCAAATTACACTTGAGTTCTGATCCTTTGCTAATGGGAGACAGTTGTAGAATTGACTGAGGGGTTTTTACTCAGCAGACTCAGCAAATATAGCAGCTCTACTCCTCTCTCTCTAATTTGCCTTTTAATTTTTGCAGCTGAATTATGAAATGCCACCTCCAATAGCCACTGCCATAAGCAAGGAGCATTAATATTGATGTTGGAAGGTCCTGCTGCGGTGCAGCAGCGTGATTTAAGGGCCAGAATGATCAGGGATAGTATTGGAGTAAATAAACTGAAGGTCCAGTTTGTATTTTTTTTTTCATTTATCTTCCCTCACACCCCAATATCCCCCATCCCTCCCCACCCCAGGCAGAATTAATAAAATAAGAGAATTTAAAAGAGGGAGGAAAATAGTGAAATGACAGATCCTCTAGGCTGCTGACTCAATTGGTTTGTAACATGTTCTGCCTTGCCGGCTTCTTTCTATCCCTGCTGCCACCTGTCAGGGCAAAGGCAGCGCGACAAAGCCCGGTGTGAATAGAGCTGTGTGATCTGGATGGCAGCAAGCCACAGCCTATCTCTGTCTGGAAGGAAAAAGACGCTGGATGGCCAAGAGGTTTGGGAGAGTGGCTTGCAGGTCTGCAGTAGGGATGGGAAAAAAATGTCAGAGCCTGTCCATTGTTTCTCTTTCTCATAAAACTGAATGAGCGGGGCTGATTCTGGGCTTTTTTCTCATGGCAGAAACTTTCATGGCTACTGTTACTACCTTTTTCTGTGAATAAGTCAGAGCTAGTCTTTTAAGCTGCCACAGAGGAGACAATGATGCTGCCTTCGTGCTTGCCTGTGACCCTGAGTGAGGCACATTGTGCCTCCTCTTCCTCCTGCCTATGCAGTCACCATGATCTGCTCCTGAGTGTGGTCCAAGGCTCGCGCACGTCAGCCATGGGAATGAGTGGGATAGTTATTAGTGCCAAAGTGGCACTGCCTTTTTGAGGGTGGATTGTAAAGCTCCTGAGATTGTGGAGAGTAAGAAGGAGGTCCTTTCCCAAGTACCTTCCTCCAAGGCACTGGAGGCAGAAGCAGCTGCCCAGGGTGAGTAGAGGGCCGCTGCAGCACAGCTGTCCAGCTGCCCAGGCGGGCAGAGCTGCTTTCACAGCTCCCCTTGCTGGGGACCTCATCTGAGTCACCCTCTCTCCATGGCAAGCTGGGGAGCGGACTGATGGCAGGACCCTCTGGTTCTTTCCTTTTGCAGCTAAGCGTGTGGAAATGGCAGCATAATGAGAGACATTTTTGCAGTTAGCTGCTGGTTTTGTTGCTGGGGACCGATGCCAGCGCCGGGATGCTTTGTGTCATTACAAAGGAGTTCCAGCATAGTTGGGGATCACTGCTGTTACGGTGTGGACTGATGTCATGCTTGTGAAATAAGTACAGCTCAGATAGAAGAGACAGTGTGGTCTTTTGCACACTGAATGCCAGCAGTGCAGTTGCCATTTCCTTTTTCTTCCCTTGGAATTCAGACTGTGCAACTAAAGTCTTCAAGACAGCCATCTTTTCTGCAGGCCATCAAACAGCAATGGCTTGACTAGGCCATCGTGGCAGCAATGATTGCAAATGGTTTGGGAATAGCAATTCATGACGGACGTAAACATGTAAACTCTTTTCCACAGGAGTGTCCAGTCTTCCATCGAGACTTTGTGGGGGGGGTTGCCTTTTTTTTTTTTATTTTTTTTTTTTCCCCAAGAAAGCTGTGTTTACTTTTCTTCTGTCTCTAGCTTCTTCCTTGCCTCTGAAGCTTTGCTTTTTTTGCCCTCCCCACTTAGGGCATTTCTGTCTCAGATGTTGCTTTTGATGGGATTTTTTTTTTTTCCCTTACCCATCTTAGTTTCTTCTGACCCCAATTCTGTTTTTATAATGAGGCCATGCTAATTCGTGCTGAGAGCTTATGAGTTTTCTTTAAGCACGGGGAGAGGTTACTGTGAAATGGCTGGGGGTGTTTCTTTCTTCCCATGGCTGCTGTTCAAAAGATTTGATCAATTTATTTCCCTATCACCATCAAACCATTTCCTGGCTAAATTAAAAGTGGTGCCTTCTGCAAACATTATGCTGGGGTGGGGGAAGGAAGGAACAAATAAACTGATGGAGGAGATGGGGATAGGAAGACAGGTTATCGGAGAAGTTGGGGCTGGATCAGAAAATGTCTACCGACACAAAAGCCAGCTTTGTCGTTCCATGGCATCAGTGTAACTGGGAAGGTCAAACCAAACCAAACAGTTACTAGAGAGAAGCAATCAGCTGGTACCTTGCAGTGGTATGTAAGCAGATCTTTAATGTCTTTATTATTTGAAGACATGCCTTAAGGGAAGCCCTTTTTTGGGCTGTTTACTTAGTTACATAGAAGGTCCTGTCCCTTAGCAAGAGCCTTATCATCATTATTAGTGGTAATACAATAATAACAGTAATAATGCTGGCAAATATAACTCCCTCCTCAATGAATGCTCTTGGAAACTTTTTTTATTATTATTATTACTATGAAAAAATCAGCCTCCTCATGCTGGGCTCTAATTACCATTTTTATGAGAACTACATGTTCTTCTATTCATGCAAGAAGATTTGTTTATCAAGGATTTCTATTCCAGTGCTGCTTTTGCAGCATTTATCTCTTTATCCTTAGCAACAAGGGTTGGTGTGGTAGGCTAAATGAAAGGCCTGAGTTACTCATATGGGTGAAAAGGCGAAAGGATCAGATTTCCTCATCAGGAGAAAAAGCAGAAGGATCAAATTTCTGGTCAGAATAAACTGGTACTGATCCAGTGGAGGCTGTGATTCCATATTGCTTCTTGCTATTGCAAACTTTCACACAAATGGAGAAAAAGAGAGATCAGTTAGTCTCTGTATAATTAAGTATTTTTGCAGACCCAGCAACATCTCATCCTGATCTGGGGAACAGTTTGGAAAATGAAAAATAAAATCAGCTCTTTTAGAGACCTTCTAACTTGAAATTTCCTTGCCTTGGTTCATACATGCAGAGTGGTTCAAACCAAAATCAGAGCAAGATCTCTTCAAAGTGGGTAACCAGAATTATGCCCTCTTTCAGATGAGATCTCTATCGATGCTTTTTGCAGTGACATCTCCATTACTTTGTCACTGCACAGAGTCACCCCATGAGGTGTTACTGCTCCCAAATCCACCTGCTCCACTGTTCTTCTCAGCTAATGAGCTCCCCGCTCGTATGAGAAACTTTTGCTGTAGTGCCTGTCATTGCACTTTGTGCTTTTCTCATTTCTGTTTGACCAGTCCTCAAGGTGAGGCAGATCTTTGTTTATTCATGTTCCTCTCTCTACATTGACAGTGTTTTCTATGTGTCACAAGTCCACTTCAAAAGCAGACTCTTACTTTTATGTTAAGATCAATCATGAAAATATTAAATAAAATTGTTCTCACTCCTTAAGGAGCTCTATTAATAAATTCCCCTTTCAGTCTGACCAGTGGAAATATGTTTCATCAATTCCTAATTTGCCTAAAAATTCTTTACTAATGCCATAATCTACATCTTAACTAATAATCAGACACTGTATCCAATGTTTTACTTAAATGGTAATAGATAAGTCTTTACTGCATTTCTTTTGTTTAAAAATCAGTTATCTGAAAAGGCAATCAGGGCTTTTTTCAGCTTTTAGAAAATCCGTAATGCATTTTATATTATTTTCTCATTGCCTTTATGTCTTTAATTGCTTCTGCATGTATTGCAAAGCATTGCTTGCCACCAGGATCGTGTAACTAAATCTGCAGTTGCCCTGATCACCTTTTTTTCCCCCTTACTTGTATATTTTAAATCAGGTATTCTGCTGTTGTATAATAGCCTTCTATATTGACAAGTGTACTAAGATTCTTGCAGCTTATCCTGCAATATCCCTTATCACTTCTTTAAACATTCTGGGGTGAAAGTTCTTTTGTTCCACCTCCTTGAGGGCAGTATTATCTCAGAGTTTACTTCCATTTTCTCATTCCCATTAGCTACACTGCCTTGTCCTACACTCAGTATCACCACTGCTTTTAAAAAAATTAAGCCAAGTTTTCATTTACCTTTTTAATCTGTGCACACATTATGTTCCGTCTCTATTTCATGTCCATTGTATAGGATTTCTACTTATTTTTTTTCTTTGTTGTCCTGCCCCTATATGGCCAAAGAGTATTTGTACTGTTTTTGATAAGTATCCATTTTCAGGGTTTGTACATTTTTCCTTTTGACAAGTATGACTTTATTTGTACACTTCTGCACCATGAAGAGAATAAATTCCTCATTGCCCAGGTCCTTCTGTTCCTGATAGGTCCTCCCATTACACAAACATCATTTCTGTGTTCATTACTTGGGATGGAGAAACTGCAAAAGAAGTGTGCTATCATTTAAAGGTGTCATCATGTGATGAGAGAGAACATGCAAGGTTTGCACAACCAATACCCAAGGGCATTAGAAAGAAATAAAATCTCACCATTTCATGTCCTCCAGATCATGTGTTTTAAAAAGAGGCTGTAAACTTCTGATAAGCAAGCTTAATCAATGGGTTCAAATGCAGCCTCTGCATCTGAAATTTGGAGAAGTTTCCAACAAAATCCCCAGCCTTGCATCTTGGATTTGTGTCAGTTTTGAACACACATTTGTGAAGTCGATAAGGAAGAAAAAAGTTTTGCTCTGCTGCTCCAGTAATGTGTAGGAGGAATTGTCTCATTGTGAGTATTACTTCCTGGGACAGATTATAGCTATTGAGGTAGAGAAGAATTAGGAGACCTCGGGATGCAAGCAGATGAGATCAATCCAGACTTCAGCAATGCTGACACTGTGGCCTGCTTGCTCTCCTTCCATAAAAAATGAGAGCAAGCAAGGTGCCTCCCAGATTACTGCTTAGTGAAGATTAGACAAGATGGAGTTTTCTTGGATCTGAGCTTATTTGTATTCATTGGAGTCCTTGACGCCCACCTCAATTCCAGCAACCTAAAAAATAATGGTTACATTTAAGCTTTCCAGCAAATGCCCACAGCACAGATCAGTATCATCGGAGTGACAGGAGCAAAAGAGTGGACGAGGAGGAGAGGCAGGAGGAATCTGCATCCTGCTGCTGCTGCTGCTGGATTTGCATTGTGCAACACTCTAGTAGATAAGAGGGAGGTATTTTTCCCAATATAAATGCATATGTCTGTCCTAGCAGTGAAAGCAGGGCACGTGTGGTTGCACATAAACATTCACAAGTCCACAAACAGTGAATTTAGAAGAGCTCAGAGCTACCACAGTAGCTGCAACCATTCCCTGCACAGACAGTTGTGGCTGTGGAAGCATTCATACAGATACCCTCAAGCAACTAAAATCCCCAGACTCCCAGGAAAACTATATTTTCACACAGACTTTCTATGGTCCACTCATTAAAAAAGCAGAAGAATACCCCAAGAACAGAAAACAGTTTTAGCAACAATACAGGGCATATACTGGAGAGCTGACCCTTGCAACCCTTGTGGCCCAAGCAGGCTTCCTTTCTGTAATTCTTCATAGCCTACTATTTTGCTCTTCTGTAACCCTTGGACTCTAGTAACTTGAGGTTTGGGGTTATTTGAGGGTACAGTGTTAGCTGAAGGGTTCTGTCTTCTAAGCCAGTGTGTGTTATCTGAATTTTAAGCTGTGGTATGAAAAAGTATGCAATTGTGCACAAAGCAATTTGAATGCACCTGGCCACGCCAGTTTCTTCTTTCGACTCTCCCTAAGCCTAAATCCTCACAATATACCAAGTTCAGCAGTAACTATTTTCCTCTCTTTTCCATAGGAGATGAACCATTAGTGTAGGATATTGGTGAAAAAACTCTGTATTCTGGACCTTGTGAACCAAATGTGTCAGGACAAGGGTCTGGCTTACATATGTGCAGGTATCTACTACTGGTTGACACACTCTGGGGTATTTGAGATGCCACTGAAGGCCAGCACAGATTATGCATGGCCTATGCTATTCAGGACACCCAAGCAGGATAACCTGTGGTCCTTAAGATAGCATCAGCTGCCTATATTTAGGAAACTGAATCACAGCCTACTTGATTCACAGGAAGGTGTGTAATAGTTTAGTATTGGGTCTC
>VYZR01041547.1:22555-38219 GCA_013400675.1 Oxylabes madagascariensis | reverse complement strand
TGTGTTCCCAGAGCTGCCTCAGGTGTAGTTTACAGACACCACCACTGCCCCACAACTCGTGCAGCCAGCCCAGCTCCAGCACTTCTGAGGGGTCATTTCTATGCACACAATTCCATGCCAGCAGTGTGAGTGTCACCGTGTACTTGCCACAGAAAAGGGGTGACTCCGTGCCTCCTCCCGTATGTTGGTGAATGGAGATTCCAGGATCAGGGCATCCGGGGGTGTTTCTGAAAAGCCAAGGGCAACGTGCTGAAATGCAGGGGTGCAGGCAGCCAGCAAGGTCAGGGTCTGCCTAAGGATAGCAGCTGCCACCCTGTGTGCCAAGGACAGCTCTGTCCCTGCCCCAAACGTCTGTGGGAACCTGGGCCAGCAGCAGGCTGCTGGGAAGCACATCCATCCGCGTGTCACACTCACCTCTCTCGCAGAGCCGCCGCACCAGATTCGTTGCAACCCTGGGAAGAGGAAGGAGCATGGAATTGGCACGGGCCCTCTGCAGAGCAGCAGCTCCAGAGGTGGCACAGGCACAACTCAACAGCCACAGGGTCAATCCCTCACACTGCCCGAGCTCTGGGCAGCTGGCCCAGTGCTCCCGCCGGCCTCATGGACACCACTGCCCCAAGGGACACCAGGGGCCTGTGTTTCAGTGAACAAGTCCAAGGAGGAAACACAGCAGGCAGCCCCTTAGATGGACTCCTTTCAGGAGGCTCTCAGGCTTCCAGCACATCCACAGCAGCTTGACACAGCCTCCTACCTCCACTGCAGGGCTCAGCAAGCAAGAGGGGAATGCAGGGGTGTAGGCAGAGGGGAGCTGTGTTCCAGGCAGCTGCAGTGCAGCATCCCAGGGCTACACTGCAAGGAGCTTCCCTAACTGGGACAGAAAGCAGCAAGGTCTCCCCTGTGCATCACCCTAACGGGACAGGGATATTTCCACAAGTTGCTAAGTCCTCCAAGCACAGTGCATTTCACAAACCTTGACCTCCAGACTGGCTGTGGTCACTAGAGAACTCAGCTGGGGATCAGACTCAGGACACTCTGACTGCAGTGTTGGGAAACATCACAAGCATGCTCTGACCCAGAAAGGGATTCTGAACAGGGCAAAAAATATAGAGGACAAGCCAAAGTCTTTGTCTTCTCTCAAACAAAACAGCGTGTTTAGTGTCACAGCAATGAAGAGCCACTTCTCTGAAATACCTCCCTGTCCCAGCAAGTGCTTCACAGCCTTTGTGGTCTTACAGTTTATCTGTACACAGCTCAACCCAAAGGTAACTCTTGTGTTTGCCCTCTGCTCCTCTGCCAATCACAAGGTTGAACATGACTGGCCTCCAGACAGCCATGGAAAGGGAAGAAGCAGGAAATGAAAGTTAAAAACATGAAGGCAAAGGCACTTGACACCTTGAACTTCCCTGTGCCAGGCATGACCATGCAAATGTCAGAGGTGGCCAGTTGTGCAGGTATCTGCACTGATTACACACAGCATCAGGACAGGAGGAAAACCTTTTGTAAGGACAAGGCACGCAGAGGTGTGGATGGTCTGAGACACTCTTTTAGAATACCAGAGAAGTCTGATGTTCTGCTCTGAATGACTATCTGCAATCCATTATTCTAAGTGTCTTTCCAGTGCGAACCCTGTGGACAACGAAGGTTCAAGATCCATTGCTGCAGTTGCTCAATGTGTACAGTGCAAAGGGGGAAGCCACCCTCCAGAAATGATGCCACAGATGCCAAGCCAAGCCAGAAATGATAGCAAAACAGCACCTTCATCCAAGGTCAGTGCTTAATGTTCTTTGGAAGCTGCTTCTTTAGAAGTGCCACTCAGATTAGATGCTTACCCTGTGCCCAGGGAGTGTCCCCATATATAGACAGGGTTGTCTCCACTCCGTGCTTTTATCCAGTCGAAGACATGGAGGGCGTCGTAGGTCATTCCCCTCTCGGATGGGCTGCCTATTGAGTCACCCCAGCCTGGAACACAGAGACGGCTGCTGAGGTCACTGCTCAGCAGAGCCAGCCAGCTCTGCTCTGCCCATGCAGCCCCTCTGCAACTGCACAGGGACCTGGGACATTTCTCTTCATGTGCACCTCTACCATTTGGGAATGAAAGCCCTGATTGACTCACAGTCATTTAATCCAGGTGACTGCTGTCTGCCAAGGAGCTGATGTGGATTTAGCCAACAATAAAACTCAGGACTGGATCTCAAACACTGCTACAACAGCATTCTTGCATGTACCCACCTGCAACAGCCCAGCTCCCAAACCTTCCCTGCTTTTGCATGCACGTAACCAATTTGTAAGTGGAGTGTCTGACAGCACAGGATTGGATGCTTGGGGCCAAAACCCAACGTGTCTCACAGCGCTGTTGGAACATCAGTTTGTCTGTGCTGTTCAATCAGTGCCCTCCAGCCATTTTCCACCCTCCTCACTGTTTTGGATCTATCCCTATTGCAGCACATCCATACATTGTATGCTCTTAGCAGCCAGCATCCCACATCCCTTCTGATACCGAATGAGCAGCCAAAGAGGCAGCTGCCAGCAGGATTGAAAACCAGGGCAAGCTCCTACAAATAAACCTCTCCCAGGTGTCTCCCTGATAAAAATGCAGTGGATTTATTTCTTTCTTGTATCTGCAGTGGCATTACACTGCAGCCATGGCTTAAATACTAAGAAGGTAAAAAAAGGAGCAGCAGATGCCTAACTGCTGGTGCAGTGGTGCAAAGCAGTCCTGGCTTCTGGCAAGTATTGTTAGCAAATCATTTACTCTGTCTTATCTCACCTGTGAGCTTTTAGAAGGGAGTAAGTGCAAGTTCAGTTCCCTGTGACCTTAGAAAAGTCAACTAGATCTTATCCAAAAGGACTACACCTAGGCAAGCCCTTGGCTCACTCTCTGCTCCTTAGCTCCCAAATCTGTGCCCTGTACACGAGGACAGACAGGAGCCAGAGCCCACCCAGCCGGACATCAGGAAGCAGGGCTACACAGGAAAGAAATTTCTGGAAATTCTTTGGATACCCATGAGGGGAACAGAGAGAAGCAATAACCACACCTCATTAGCTGGCAGCAAGTGTTTGTAAAAGAAGCCCACATACCTCGATAGTCAAACGTCACCACATGGTACCCCAGGGAGCTGAGAACCTGGAAGGCAGGGAAACACTCAGAAAGAAACCTATTACAGAGTCCTGCACACCAACCACGCTCTTGCATCAGGCCAAGGTGCAGGAATTCATTTTATAAAATTATTGACACGTTAAATGGCCAATTTACAGCTTTTCAATGTAGCAGGCACAGAGCTTTCCAAACACGCATCATCTCAGCCCACTGGTTTTACTCTGTTTGTTTCCTGGACCTCATATCAGGCTACCTAAGATGTTGATTATCCCTTTAACAGCTTTGACCTTAAGATTTGCAAGTATCCTACTGTTTCTTCTACAAAGACTTTCATGTTTTCCAGTGAAAGAGTACAACTGCTTCAATTATATTGCTTGAATTGGCATAAATGTAAGCATAACATACAGGAGCCCATTTCAGAAGGCTTAAATGTACAGATCAAAAATGTGCAGCTGCTCTATTATGAATATTTATGATATAACCAATGGTAATCCTAACAAAATCTGTTAAAAGCAAGTAAAAACACTCAATGCTAGACCAACTGGCTTGGATAAAGTGCCTTGGTAAAACCAATACAAGCATTCCAAGCTACCATTGCTTGATATGAACCTAACAGCTCTGTGGCAGACAAAAATCAACAAAAAGTTACAAAAGGATTGCTATTGTGGTCTGTGTACAATACATGATTTTTAAAAAAGCAATATTTAGTATTATGCTATACTCTAAAGAGGAAATATAATGCCAACACCATTTCTAGTGGTACTGGGACTATTGTAGTCTACAAATGAAATTACTCCAGTCAGCTGAGCATTACCTGTAGCACAGTTTTAAGAGATTACACATGCTGGGTAGATTTATAAACAATTAAGCATTTCACAACCACTTTGAGGCACACAGTATCAAGTGGAGCTCACAAAGACAACTGGCACTTGACTGGAAAGGGAGAGAGCACTTCTATTGTCCCACTAGACAAATCAGATGCTGCAGGACAGCTGTTTCCAATGGAATCACTGCAAGACATTTTTACCTGTTCACTTACACATTGAATTCCCTGACTGGACATGCAGAATATGAAGTTTCTTCTTGAAAAGCTTGGGGTTTAGCTTTACAATGTGATTTTACTGCTAAGATGTGCTAAGATATCATATACAATCTTCCCTTTCCCAGGCCATTAAACATTATTTAATCTGTTGAGAGTTCACCTATCTTCTATACACATTTGCTATGTGCTGGCTGCATTGACGGCCTATTGAAAGCACCAGCAAAAAGGACAGCATCCCAAACTGGTTCATTCTGCTGGAATAAACACAAACCTGGAGTTTCTGGAGTGGTTCTGCTAAGCCCATGTGTGTGTTCACACTGACTGAAAAAGGCAAACTAAGCAGCTTGCCTGGATATTCTCAGAAGCAAAGAATACCAGACCCAGGAATAGAAACCTTGGGTTTTGGTAAACTCTGTTCTCTGTATATGTACACACAGAAAACACACCAAGTCTGTATATTCTGAAGCACTGCTACTCTTGTCCATCAAAATCAAAACCAACTCCTCTGCCTGTCTTGGCCACCACAAAATGCATTGCAGCACAGGCTGGTTCCCAGAAAAATGACAAAATAGATGACACACATGACAGTCTCCTCAACCAATTTTCTGCAACTTAGCTCATCTTTCTTTTCTTAAAGGAAATGAAGCATCACCTGCCTCCTGGGGTTGGTAAACACTATTTTCTAAGAAATCTGATTTTAAAATATTTTGCAGCAGGGCATCTTGCATTGAATTGCAATAAAGCTTTATGAGTGCCAACACTGACACAAATAAAGAGAAGAACAGACTCAGTCCTCTCTGAAATGAACCAGCAAAAACAATTATGGCTCTTTTAGCAATATGTGATATGAGACCAAGAAATTGTGTGTGGGAATTTCAGCCAAAAGAGAGTTTAATAAAATAAATTACCCCAAGAATCATTAGACAAAACATTCAAAGCAACTGTGCTCTCACATAACTCGTACCATAGTGCTACACCTGGGAAATTCACTCGGTTTTCTACAGAACCTTCTGCACTTGAGCCACCACCACTCATACAAATGCACTGTGCCATGAGTGAGGGGGAAATTCAGGCTGAATACTCTTAAAATGGTACCTTCATTTAGTACACTAAGCTAATCAATCAAATTGGTGGTGTAATTAAACAAAACTTTTGATTTTTCCCAGAAACTGTGTTGGTTAGCTCAGCTGGAGCTGGCAGTTAACAACAGCAAATAAAAGACCTTCCAAACACCTTAGAAGACGGGAGAAGTGTGCTCATAGCTGACAGATGCCTTTCTCCACACGGGCTTCCTGTTGAAAGGACACTGAGAGCCCCACTGTTGGCAGTGGGCTGTTTGAGCAGTCCTCTCAACTCTGTGCACACCTGATGTGTTAATGCAGCTGTTGGGACAACACAGGCAGCCACTCACCTTGTAAAGCTCCACCCTGTGATCCCCTCCTCTGGCAGGAGCAATTGATGAAGAGAAAAGGAGAGGAAAAAAGAGAAAAACATAAAACAAAACAACCAAACAAAAAGAAACAAACACAAAAAAGACCCAAACCGACCACAATTGAGCGTTTAAGTTTCCAGAAACATATTTCCCAATTGCCTGAAGCAATCTAACAAAAACATGCCAAACATAAGAAACACCATAACTGCTTTGTCACGGCTTCAAGGAGACAGCCAGGCTTTGCTGAGCTATGCAGGACATAATTTTGAAGTCAACTTCCCCATGTAAATCTCACCTCACAGCAGGTAAAAATGAACTTTTCAACCCACCGTGCTATCTGCCTTTTCCAAAGCCTGTAACGCAACCAGAACAGCCTGTCCCTTTTTGTTCTGCATACCCTGATCTGCTGCCCCAGCCAGTAGCCCTGACTCTCGAGTTTGATGCTCCCAGCAGAAATCATGACAGTAAGCCAAGCAGGTGGCCCTTAGATGTTCTCACTTGGCTCCAAGCACAGGGAAAGAAAGGACATGTGCAAAAAAGCGAGCAGAGAAAAGCAGAGCTGAACACTCTAAGTAAGTCCAGAGGACAAATCTGCTTTTATTTATAAATACAAACTGAAACCTAGACAATGGAAAGGAATGCGAATGTGCCATTACATACCTTAAAATATATGCACAACATGACATGGCTAATCCATACTTTAACATTAGTCTAGTATTGGTATTATAGTGAATGTACTCTTGCATTCAGGAAAACTCTGAAACTTTCATACTATGACTGGCTTGGTCAGTGCAGCCTCTAAGCCAAAATGCAAATCTCCTTCTAAGAACACATGTACTTGCTGTCAGCTCCAACTGTGCTACAAACTACCTAATGCAGTAAAAAACAGGGCAAGATGCAAGGGGTTGCTTGTAAGTCATTTTGAATCATACAAGCCTGAACACGATCCACTTGTTTGAAAAGTCACCTTTCACATGCACATGTTTGTACTTTTTCATGCTTTCCTTGAAGTGTAACAGGGGAATTTTTTCTAAGGGGATCAAGTACACATAACATTTCTGCCTCAGCCCCAGATGACTCCAGCCAAACCAGGAAGCCAAGGCAGTGCCTTTTACTCATGGTTAATGCAGCCTGCAGCAGTAAAGCAGCCCTTGGACAAGCGACTGAATGTGCAGCACAGAAACAGGCATACAGCAACACACATGAAACCTGAAATGGCAAAGCCAAGACACCTCCAGCTCCTCCAGTGCACAGAGTGACATGTGAAATATGGAACGAATCCCTAGCTCAGTCCTTGATCTCAGCAGCACTTGGGGCAGTTGAGAAGCTGAGGCAAAGAATTTGTGTGAAAAATGGCCTTGCGATGTAGAAGCTAGCAAACCTTCACTACCAGCACAGTCAAAACAGTTTCTTTACTTCACATCATGGGACTTGTTTTCCTGCAACGTTGCTGCTCTTGCAGAGTGTCTATGGGCAGACATCAGCTTCAAAAGAATATGCAATCAAGAAAAAACATCCCAAGAACTGGCACTCAGCAGGGGGTTGACACTCTTTTGTAAAATGCATATTTTTAAGAGAAAAGACCGTGTTCTAAAAAATGAACAAAAGCACTGTAGCATGTGGAGAGGTGGCAGGAAGTACATGATCCTGAGAAACATCTACACACTGCATTGTGCATTAATGGTTTTTAGCATCCAGAAACAAAGTACAGAAAACTAACCTACTACTATGGCCAATAAATAGTCAACTACAAAATTACAAATTTTAGAAGTGCTCCTGGTCCAGACAAATGTCCTGGACAGATGCCATAATGAAACAAGATCAGCACACGACCTTCCTCTTTCCTTCTGATTTTCCTTCCTCAGAATGTGTTAATTACCAAAATAAACTCACAAAAGGAACTGGAAGGTTTATTTAATGCCTGTGAGTCACATACACAGAAGCACGAATACCATCCTATGTCTCAATTCAGAGACTACTGTCTTGAAAAGAAGTACTTCTCATCATCTGATTTAGGAAGGGTCACAGCCTCCTGGCTTCTGGCAGAGGATACAAGGTAAACTACAATATCAGATATCTCTGATAACTGCAATAGATCTATTCCCACATTCAGTAAATGGAAAGGGATCATTCCATAAAACATACGTGCCTTCTTTTAAAAGGAGAAGCACCAAACTAATTCTAGATTTTATTTTGGTTTTAATCATAGAATAGTTCGGGTTAGAAGAGCCCTTCAAAGGCCATCCAGTCCAAATCCCCTGCAAAGAGCAGAGAAACATCTTCAACTAGATCAGTTTGCTCAGACCCCCATCCAGCCTCACCTTGAATGTTTCCAGGGATTGGGGCATCTGCCACCTCTCTGGGCAGCCTGTTCCAGTGTTGGACCACCACTCTCATTGTAAACAACTTCTTGCCTGTATCTGATCTGAATGGATCCTCTTTTAGTATAAAACCATTATCCCTTCTCCCATCACTACAGCCCCTCAGGAGTTTCTCTTCTCTTTCTTAACGTGCTGAAGCTGTGACAAGCCAGGAAAACACATCCTGAAACCAAGCCACGAGTGTTTTGTGCCTCACCTTGTTCCCGCATTGCCGTGCAGGTAAAGGATTACAGGATGGCTGGAGCCCAAAGCCTCTTCAAACCACAGCTGGTCCTTCCCTCGGGCATTCTTCCACAAGGCTGCAGGGACCGTGTGCCTGGGTGCAGAGGGAAAATTTACACTCTCCTGCTGCTACTCGACACTGAAGTGTCTGCCACTTGAGTTCTGAGATTTTCTGTTCAACTCCTTCACTCAGGATTATACGCCTCACACACACTTCCCATAAAACTGTCCTGATTAGCAGACAAATGGTCAAATAGAAAAGGCAGTGGCTACACTTACTTCTACATTTTCACCTCCCATCACCATTGCCTTCAAAACTTAGGGCTGTCTGTGCAAGGCATCAAACTCCAAAGGCACAATTACTGAACTTCTTGCTGCTCTGGCCAAAGAATCGCAGTTCCTCAGCTTTTATGGCACTTAATTACTTCAATTACCATACTTATATACCATAAACAAGATTCACTGGAAGGTCAGCAGATGTTCAGAGTAATCAAAGGCAGTTGGGCTTGGAAGGAATGTTCAGTGATTAGGAGGCATATCTGACTCTACAGACAATCTGAGGAAAAGGAGGAGCCCAGGCTCTGAGGAGAAGATCATGTATTTTGTTTTCAGGCACAAGGTTCTTGAAGGTGTAACATTTGGCTGAAAAAGTTACAGCCTAGAAGAGGCAGGAATTTTTAACTCACAGCAGCTCTTCTGTAGACACCTAGATACCTAGAATTCAACACGGGTGGAACAGAAAGAGGAATGACAGACTGACAGAAGGTAGGCAGTGAAAGTGCATAATTAGAACACAAACACAAAGCAAGTGCATGCCCATAACCATCTCAGTTGTTGAGAAGGGGGCTGGCTTACAGCCATCAGAAGTAACTTAAGTACTCACATGCCTTTTCACCTGAAAGGCAGACAGGCTTGCACCTACCACACTGGTCTTCCCCAGATGTAAATCTCAGAGGACACACTAAGAGGGGGAAAGCAATGTAAAAATCTACCTGCTTGCATGCAGCCAGCAGACACCAAGGTCTTGAAGAGGTAAAAAGCCTCAGTAACTGTGAGGCTCAAAAGTTCTTCAACTGTTCTGCCCCAAGACTTTTGCAAACTTACAAACAAAGCAGGCTGAGGACTTTGTTTCACAGATGTACTAAACACAAGACCTTGCACTGGCTTTTAAAAGCAAGGTTCCAAACTTCTGTGAAAATCTTCCACAAATATCATGACAAATGACAGCCTCTGAATTGCCATCACAAGCTGGAAGTTATATTTTAGCAAAGATACACAGTAGACTTGCAAGGGAAAGAAAATGCAAATCTCAAGACTCCAATAAAAACTTATTTAACAGCTTAACAGGTAGAATTTGATTTGCCCAAGTGAAGAATCAAACTACTATTTATCAGCCTAACCTGGAAAGACTGAAGTTTTCAAGTTTCTAAACATACCTCACTANTATTTAACAGCTTAACAGGTAGAATTTGATTTGCCCAAGTGAAGAATCAAACTACTATTTATCAGCCTAACCTGGAAAGACTGAAGTTTTCAAGTTTCTAAACATACCTCACTAAAATTTACTTAAAGGAAATAAATTTACTTAAAGGAAATAAATTGTCCTAAAGATAATAATATCTCTATCCCATTAACCATTTAAAGGTTAGGTACCCTGTGAAGAGAAAATCTCTACTGCATTAAAGGACACATCTAAGTCACCCACACAGCTGAAAACTCCAAATCCTGCACTTCACAGACTGACCATCACTGTCTGTATTAAGGGAACACACCCTCCCCTCCATACCTGAGACGATCCAGGGTAACAAGGAGCTAAAATTAATTGTCCCTGCCTGGGACCAGAAAATCATCTTTGTGAGAAAGAAATGACAAATGAGCTCTGACACTGTCACTTGTTTTGTGAAGAGAGTAAAGTGTGTGTTCCGTTCTCACCCACTCTCCAAATCTTACATATGTTTTAGGAACTGAATTTTCTTCCTCCTACTCTGAACACTTTGATCTGTTTTCCTATCTTCCCCCACATGTGTTTTGCAAAACAAAACATGAATCAGAGTTGAATGACAAAACGTCTAACTCCATGGGTCTGGTCTGATCTGGAGGCAGGATCTTTGTAGTGATAGAGACCTGCAACTTTTATGATTCCAAATTTTGATGTTTCTCTGAATGCACAGGTTGTCTGTGTTTTGTGCACTGCTGATCTGAGCTCAGATGAGCCCCAGAGATTTGCATACTTTTCAACATGAACTCGGTCACTTGGCAGAGGAAAATACAAACATCCACAAATGAGAGCATGCACAGCAAAAAGACTGAATAGGCAACACCGAGAACAAAAAGAAGGATAAAGATGTATGGCACATACTGCACAGAACTGGATTCCTTACCAGACTCCAATGGTTACATCCTCCTCTGGCTGCAAGTAATAATTACAGGTGTGGTTTAAACCTTGATCCTGTGGTCTTTTCAAGTCAATGAAATACGGGACCCTCACTGAAAAAAAAAAAAAAAAAAAAAGAAACATTTTAATTTTTACCTTTATTTTCTTACAAAACTGTTTAACCAAGGCACTGGAGAGTTGTACAAACTGGTTCACTATGCTGGGAAGACCCTTTTGTGTAGAAGGATGAATTTGCTACAGTTATGATTTAAAACATGAACAACAAAGAGAGCAAGGTAAGAAGACACAGGTAACCACCAAAAAAGACAGGGAACAGGCTAAAATTAAGAGAAGGTGGGGGAGACAGACAAAGCTTCCCCTGACAAACATTTAACCATCTCTGACCAGTCTGCTTTATAAATCTCTGGTGCATCAGTGGAGTGGGTGAGCTGATTTGGATTCAGTCTCCTCCCATAAAAGGGAGCTCCACTACAGCAGAACCAGGAAGCCTGTCTCCTTGAGATTGAGTGGTACAGCAATTAACACACCAAAGCTTTTGTGCTACTGACACAAAAAAGAAATACTGATAATGGTGACAGTCAAATCTACTTCACTTACCCTCTAAAAAACCATTAAACTTTACACAAACATAAAAACCAGTGCAGACAACAGCTGATGTTAACCTGACAAATGCAGACCCTCAGACTGCAAATCTTTACCTGTGCAAGTGTCTGCTCTTACGCAAAACCGTATGGGACAGTCCCAGACAGGCCATGCACGGCCCCAGGGACCTGCTGGGTCTCATGAGGGCCCTGGATCCTCCAAGAGGATGGCAGGTTCTGCACTCAAGGGCTGGACAGCCACACCAGTCACTTCTACCAGCGCTCTGGGAAAATCATGCAACTTCCCTGTGCCTTTGTGGTGGTTTCACATCAGCCAGAAATTCAGGCCTTGGAGCCTTTGTATCCCCAACTCCAGAGGCCCAGGGGTTGCTCTCGAGTCTCTCCAGGTACCTTTTGCCAGAGACTCCAGGAAGGACCATTCTCCCCAGCAGTAGAGCACATTTTTTACATCCTGTCCTGACTGGCCCAAGGGCTACTACGTGGGCAGTCTCCTGTTTGATCTGTTCAAAGGCTTGCTGATGTTCAGAGCCTCACTTAGAATCATTCTTCTTCCATGTCACAAGATAGAGAGGGCTTAGAGTCTGGCTGTCCTCTGGGATATACATCCTCCAAAATCCCAAAGCTCCTAGAAATTTGGTCTTGGATTTCTTGTTCTGTACAGGGCCGACCGCTCCTGGCACAGGTTCAGCTCTGGTTCAGCTGCAGTTTGAGTGGCCACAGCGCCTGCTGCTCTGC
The DNA here is from genome assembly GCA_013400675.1 of Oxylabes madagascariensis. Lineage (NCBI taxonomy): Eukaryota > Metazoa > Chordata > Aves > Passeriformes > Timaliidae > Oxylabes > Oxylabes madagascariensis. Next base: position 26,313 of record VYZR01041547.1, on the reverse strand, counting down.
CTTCCTTCCCCTCCCCCTGAGGGTGCTGCCCAGCTAATGAGCAGTGTTCAATAATGAGCAGGCAGGGCCCAACACATTGCAGCAACTTCCTCCTCTTTGGAACTGCCACGGTGATTCTCTTCCAAATGTTCTGCTACTTTACCAAGGTCTCCTATTTGTTCAGGGGTGAACTTCCAAAACCACTGGAGCAGAATACTCCTTCAAAAGCTCATTTTCTCTCACTCTCCATGCTACTCATGACTACCCACCTGCAGGGCAGGTTTCTGGACAATTTCCCTAGGAATCTCTGTCCTGACTCTAAACACGCTGTAGACCACACTGAGGAAACGTGGCAAACACAGCACCAAGAACATGCTACAGGACAATTATTTTGGTCACTTGTGAATGAGCAGAGGCAGGAACTTCAGTGAAACCTAACAAAGCTCTGCAAAAGCAAAATCACTGAAACCTGCACTATCCAGGTTATGTAGCTGTCAGTTCTGACAATCAAAGCACAAGAGCTGCCCTGCACGTGTGCACACTTCACAGCAACCATGATCCAAGGCGTGAGAACACACAAAGCATGCAACCAAAATTAGACAAGTTTTATAAAAAACAATGTATCCATAGTGGGTCCTTCTAGCTTTGACAGAGGAAGATATTTTTCAAAACTTTACTACAAAATACAAGTGAGGTTTAAATGCAAATTTAGATTGCTGGATTTAATTTCACTTGCTTGCTGTCTATTCATGCAACTGTGTGGAATCCTTCAGAAAAACACATCTGACATATTGCACAGTTTTTCTGAAGGAAAAGTCTTTTGGCTGAAAATTGGCTTCAGTTTGGTCACTCTATTTATGTAAAGACATGCTACAGCAACCACCAGGGCCACAGAGAATGCTTTCCAAGCCACAATGTTGGGAAGTTTACAACCTGTCAAAGTTCAGGTCCTTCACAAGCTGTCCACGTGCAGGGTGAAAGTGAAGGCAAACAAAGACAAAGACACCCTCCCCTTGTTCCCTCTCCCACCCAACTTACCAAAGTTTAGGAAGACCAGCTTTGCCTGAATAGCAGGGCAAAGTTTTACTAGGAACGGGATGGCTATGTACATTCCCAGCAACCAGAGTAGTAACTTCCTCAATCGAAACCATAATCCGTGTCGCCTGCATGAAAGAAAAAATAATAGAGAGACAGAGCTGAATACAGCAGAATTTTTATGGGGCAATTTTCACAACAATCTGCACGCTTGGTGTTTTTGAAAATCTGGTCATTTGCACTCTAAACAAAAGCTAATTTCAAACAGTTTGTGTAGCTTCTGTTGTTTCAGAGAAGCAGAAGTAACCAAAATACCAGCTGATGATATATAGCCTAGAAAAAGGGAATAGAAACTTCCTACTGATTGCATTTTAAAAGACTCTGTAACAAGAGCTTTTTTTTCCTGCTAACTCAACAGATTTCAGAATCTCTAGAATGCATATCACATGTTCATCTCCAAAAAGTAGCCCGACCACAATTCCCATTTAGTTCACAATCAGATTTTGTTTGATCAGATTCTCACATATTTTAAGGAACTGTGTGTAATGAGTGATAAAGTTACACATGATCTCATGTACAGACTGGAACAGACATTCTGCCTTGCCCAGCTAAAAGGGTCCATACCTCTCAATGCCCTGGAAAGCAAGCCTTTCTAAGTTATAAAATATAATAAATTTCATAATCTGCAGCACTATTCTCTAAAAATTGCCCCAACACTGTATCTTGATTTTCTCTTGAGTATTCTGATTAGGAAGAACAAGCTACAAAAAAAAAAAATCCTAACCAACAACAACAAAAATAATCAAGTAACACACAGCAGCTAGTTAAGCAGTGTATCTCAAAATTCAAAAATCCCTTTATAGTATCAGAATGACTACCAAACACACACTCATGTGTATGTCTGTATATGCACATATGGTTACCTAAAGGCGTACTTGTAATGATTTAGTTGACCAACATTTCCTGTGCACTGAGGTTTCTCAACCAGCCCTGCAATCAAGAACTAAAATCCATGGGAAGCCTTCAGGCAACACAATTTCTGTTGCTTTTCAGCAGACAGTCTTGAGCAAGAATCATGTTCCACGCCAGTGAGCAAACAGTTCTCAGTATTGGGAACTGCAGGCAGCTAAAATCAGAGAACAATTTTTCCAAAAGGCATGAAATGATTAATCTCCCATTTGGCAATTCTTGGAGCTGACACACTAAACTAGCTCTAGACTGGTGCTGAGAGGGTTTAGCCACTATCAGCTAGCTGAAACTGTCAAACAGAGAGCCTAAAGACCCACTTTTTACACCTTTGTACAAGAAAAATGAGTGTACACATGGAATTGGGATGGAAATAGTTTAATCATGCACCAAAATTTTCAAAATCTCAATAGCTTTTGTGATCCAAAAGCCACGACTCTCACGAACAGTTTTCCAGCACAGCAAAAAAGGAGACGTTCCAATCTCCCCTGCTCAGCTATGGTTTTGGTATGATTGCTAAGGTGCTCACAGGGAAGAGATTATTCTTTATTCATCCAAAACCTGCCTTCACCACACTATGACCTGCCCACTCTCACCCTGGAACCACATCCTGGAGTTCAGAAACATGTACTACGATAAGTAAAGCCCTTTTCTTCACAAGCTAAAGCAGCTGCCATTTTCCAAGAGGGGGAAAAATATATTACTGACACACCGTCATGCAGCTGTAGCTGCAACAAGTCCACGTTGAAAGGTTCAACAGATTTTTATACTTCCTGCAGCAAATTTGACAATGAAGAGGTAAAGAACTCCATCAAGGCTTGCAGTGACAGTTTTCCCACTCCCCAAGCCCAGTTTCCTAAAGTAAGAAAAGCAGAAACAGCAAAAGACTAGCAGAGGAAATTATACAAAACAGGGGCTTTAGAAGAACATTAGTAAGTACCAAAGCCGCAGATGGACCCACCTATGCCTAGAACTTTGGGAAAAAAACCCACACAACATTTTGCTTGGGCTAATCTCTGAGCTGATCATTGCTCCCTACTCTCAGATTAAACCCAGCTTTCCACAGCCACCCCTACATCAGCACCTACCACCTATTTTCACTGCTGGAATGGATTTGTGGAAGACAAAGGGAGATCACTAAAGGACAGCTGACATTTAACTGCTCAGCAATTGAAATATAATTTAGCTCTCTTCAATGAGAAAAATGTATGGCTTTGATAGAACATTTTGTCTAGTCATTTTTTCACTTAGATCTACTGTTATTCATCTCTCCTTACTGGGGAAAAGGGACTGGTTAAAGCTAAGAGGGGAGGTAACTCATTTTGGAGTGTCCATGCCTTCAATTGCCTTAAGCCAAGGCACTCTGTCCTCACCACCTCCCCAGTAACAACCAGAGTACAGGTGAGCAGCCAGGCAGGATGGGGCTTTCCAGCAGGTTTTCCTGCCTGGGACCAGATCCTGCTGCAGCCAAAAGAGCTCTCCCAGGGGAATTTTACATATGCCAGGATTTCACTTCTACAGAATAAAAACCCCACTCACTTAGGAGGCCAACAGAGCCAGGTCCTAACTCCTCCAGGCACAACCAGAGCACACCAAAACAGGGGCTCTGCAGGGATCTGTGGGGCAAAGCACCTCTCATGGCCCAGGCACAAGCTGGAGCCAGGAACAGAAAACACTGAGGAGGACATTGTTCAAGTAACGCTGCCAGAGCTCAGGAATGATTCCAGTTTCTCCTTTTTGGAGACTGAACTGAGGCATCCCTCTCTTTGCTCCCATGC
>VYZR01041539.1:9931-26309 GCA_013400675.1 Oxylabes madagascariensis | reverse complement strand
GTCCTCCCTGCCATTATCACAGTTAAAATGGCCTCTGTTCTTTGTCACTCAAGTTCAACGTATGGATGTTAACGGTGATTTTTTCTTCCCTTTGCATCAGTCTTTTATGTCACCAAGTCCACCTCAAGGGCAGGTGATTCTACTCAGAGATCAGTGCTGCTGGGCTTCTTGTCTGAGTGTGTCTCAACTTCCAGCTCAGTTTTGGAGAGCCCCTCCGCTTTGACCTTACCACCTGTACTGGTTGTGGCTGAGCTGGAGGTCTTTCCTCATAGCAGTGCTATGCTTTGCATTGGTAGCTGGAAAGGTGTTGGTAACTCTCCAGTGTTTTGGCTACTGCTGAGCAGCACTGGCATCAGTGCTGTCTCTCCATCATTCTGCCCCCCATCTGGGAGAGGGCAAGATCTTGGGAGGGGACATGACTAATGCAGGTGAGCAAAATTGAACAGGGAGAATCCATGCTAAATGATGTCAGCTCAGACAGATATAAAAGCTAAGAAAAGGAGGAGTAAGGCAGGGCATTCGTTATTTAGAATGGTTGCCTTCTGGAGGAATAACTATGTGTGCTGAAGTCCTGCTTCCCTGGAAGTGGCCAGACATCACTTGACGGGAAGGAGAAAATAAAATCTTCTATTTTTCTCTTTGTTGGTGCACACTCAACCTTTTAGTTTTGCTTTAGTAAGCTGCCTTATCTCAACATACAAGTTGTTTTCCATCTCTTTTTCTCTCCTCTACCCAGCAGAGAGAGAAGGAGGGCCGAGAGCAGCTTGGCGGGCACTTGGTGTCCAGCCAAGGTCAACCTGCCATACCAACATGCACCTCAGATATTCACATATCTCTTGAAAATATTTCTGCAGAGAGTATCCTGCTATTTTATTTCACTCTGGAAGTATCTCCACATCTCTGTTTCCCTGTATGCACTTCAAGCATCTTGTTTGCAGACATCTTTTTCTCTTCGCTTACCTCACTTTTCTTGTTCACATTTGACAGTGCAAGTGATTTCAGGCTCTTCTACCAGTTTGTTCCCTCTGCTTTTTGATTTCTTCCTGAAGGTACTATCATTTATTCCTTCCAATAGTTCAGGCATTGACAACTGTATGAAATTTGCAGGTGACAAGAGCAGCAGGGAGTGTGCAGAAAGGATTGCCGATATCAACAGCATTTTTGTGGTAAAATCCCATATCTTAGAGAATAAGTCACATTCAACACCAGATTCAACACAGGTTGTTGCTCTGTTTGACAGTTTCTGCTGTTACTTCTACTTGCTACCTGTGCCTGCTGCAGCTTTGGTCAGCTTCAGACTGTAAACTTTGGTGGGCAGGATTGTTTCCTATCCTTGGACAGTGCCAAGTACAGCAAGGCCTTTGAATTTTGCCTGGGCCTTTTAAGCTCTCCATAAAACCAAAGTTATAGCAACAGCCATCAATGGAAGCTGCTGTTTCCTTGCAGAGCCCAAAGGATGAGCATCACTACAAATGTTACTTGCTCCTTCCTAGAACTGAATCCCCAAAGCTGTACTTCTCAAGGCGGATAGATTGCACAGAGACCAGAAAGACTTAGTTTTTGAAAAAGAAACTATATTAGTATTCCCTGCTCTCAGAAGTGTGAAAGGGAAGAAACATTTTAAAACATCATAAAGACTGTATACTGACACTGCTCAACAACTTTGGAAGGTCACAAATGCTGATTGTGAAGGAGTCATCTATTGACATCCAGATCTCTTGGCCTCTAGTGATGGTAAGGGAGAAGCTAGTGAAGAAAGTACAAAACCAGTTATGATAAGATGCTGTTAAAATCCTTCAGTTGTGAAAAGTTAACTGGAATGTGTCAGGGGCTCTTTAAACAATGCAAACTTTGCAGTAAGGAGCTGAGAACAGAATGCTTTTTTATAGAACAGGCCTATAGTGTGGTATAAATTCCCTAAAATTCAGATTTTATTAAGTAGTTGCGTTCATCTTCTTTTTCTCTGTCAGCAGTATAAATGAATTCTAGGTATTCTAGGCCTAGAAAAATGGTTTGTTTGGTCCTTCTATTATTAGGACAGTGATCCCAATTCCTTCAACTTAAAAGGCTGTAGACAGTTTGCTGCTTATCAATATTGTCCTTGATTGCATGTTGCAGTAACATAAAAGTCAGGACGGTGAATCCTGGTAAGGGGAACTGACTTTGACAAGGAGAGAGAGGCATATTTCTGGTATGAAATATGGAGCTAATGAAAGGAAAATTGCGACAGAGTTACTTCTAATGACAGGCATAGTAAGATTCAGTTAGGGGATGGAAAAGTAACTCCTTTTTCTTTGAATTTTAGTTTGTTAGGAAAGAATAGGCTGAACAACTCTGGCAGGCAGGATGAGAGATTGCTAAGCTGCTCCTCTGCTGCAACAGTCATCCCAAAGCCTCTGCCTGGAAAAGAGCCCTGCTGTGTGAAATGTCTATGTGCACACACACACACACCAAAACAGTCTCTGCACTGAACAACTTGCAGCAAAAAGAAGGAAAAAGAGAGGCATTCCAGTCCATCCAGTGTAGAGCGCTTCTCTGCTGCCAACACTCCGTCAGGGTAGCATTGGTCAGTCAAACACATAAGCCCATTTGGAATTCTGTTGCTCTCGCTGCCCTTAGAGCAGCAGACCAAAAGCAGAAGAAAATTTGAATTACCTGTAGGAAAATATATGGGCCATAGTTACATTTATAGTATCTTAATTGCCCATTTTCTGCATTTTATTTTGAAAAGCTCAGTGATTTGCTCAGTTGAAAATTTGTTATCTTTGCCAGGAAGTCTGTCATCCAGCTGGACCTAGCTAACACCAAGAAAGCTCTGATTGTACCTGCCTTTGAGACCCTACGCTACCGCCTCTCCTTCCCCAAGTCAAAAGCAGAGCTGTTATCTATGTTGGACATGGGAACCCTCTTTACATTCAGGTAATGGAAAGTACTCTTGAACCTGTAGTCATTATCTCTGTTTTTTATGTTCTTCTGAATATTCGGTTCTTCTCTGTCACTGTCAGATGCATTAAGAAACCTACTGGAATTTTTTTCCTTTTTCATAGAGAGGCAGTGAACAGAATCACGTGAATGTATTCTGTGTGTAAGCTCAGCATTTTATCTCATATTACAGTCCTCTACTGAAGGACTTCAGTTGTTAAATCGAATTTGTTTATTTTCATCATTCTTTATTGTGCTACAAAATCAAGCATGACCATTACACTCAAGTGTGTGTAATTTACTTTTTGGCTGCCAAATACTGTCTGGGTAGCTGTGTCTTCTATGTGACCAAAAGTAATGTATCTCTGCCCATTGGTTCTCTCCCTTACTGGAAAAACAAACGCAGGCTTGTCTTTGCTCTTTTAAAGTGTGAAACAGCTGCTTAAATACCTAGAGTTCCTCCATGCAGAGGTAAGAGAGTACTCTGACTAGAGGCTAAGAAGCAAAGAACACCTAAATTTGGAGCTCTTCTCTTCTTTTGTGGCTGTGAACAAGTCACTTCTATTATCTGTCAGACTCTTCAGTTTTAAAATGCAGCTACCAGGGGTTAACCATCTCTTGGGTGTGTGTGGTAAGGTCTGATTAGCAGACACTTCTAAAGCATCTTAGTGATGGGAAGAGTACAATATGGCCTTATGATATTGCACAGAGAGGGGGCTTAGGAGACTTGCATTCTCTTCTCAGTTTCACTACTGCCCTGCTGAGAGGTGCTACAAGAATCACTTTGCTTTCTTACATCTCTGTTCCCCATCTCTGAAATGCAGGTAACAATTTTCACCTCTCCTTTTTGCAGTATTTTGAGATCTAGAGATAAAAGCTATGAAGAAGCTAGGCATTATCCATGGCTGGAGGAGCTCACTATCATATTCTCCCATCCTTCTTTTACTTTAGAGCTTTCCTCATGCTTTTCCCATTCCCTGTATTGCACACCTGTCTCATTGCAGCAGCCACCCTTCCCTCATATGGTTGCATGCACATGTCATAGCAGACAGCCTGTGTGAGTCTGGAAAACATAATTCTGATCAGTGTCCAAATTCTACCAGTGACTGCCTTGAAACAGAAACTTGAGCTGACTGAGAGAGGCATGCCTCTGGAAAACTACTTAAGGATACTGAGAGAGCAAGTACCTTTCTTGCCATCATTCTTTAACATACAAAAGACATAAAAATTAACAAGAGATCTGATAAAAAAGAGTTGTCTCTCTTGTAGTTGAGAGAAAAAGTCTTTCCGGTGGAAATAACACCCTCAGGATTTCAGATGTTGCATTCCACCAGCAGTCAGCTGCATAGTGGTGGCCTTCCACTACAGATTTCATCTTCAAGCTATACAGCATGTTGGTGTGTTAGGTACACAGCTGGATTTGCAAATCCTTTCTCATGTCTCACTCAGGCAAGAACGTCTTTAACATCTGTGGGAGTTTTTCCAAAGCAAGGTGAAATAAGACTTGAAGGACATGCAGTCTGTAGCTGGTGTACATATTAATGTGGGATACATTTTACAAATGCTTCCCCAGTTTGTTTTGGCTCATTTCATTGCTCAAATTTATCAACAGCCACAAAGCATCTGTGCTCTGGGCTGAGAATTTCCACCTCCACCTTCAAGGTGCTTTAATAACACTGCAATTTGACGCTGAGCGGGTGGGAGTGAGCTGGGGAGGACTGCTGTGACAGTGATTGCTGAGAGTGCCTGCAGCATCCCAGTCCCTCACACCACACTGTAGATTACAATCTTTCCCTCACTGAAATTGCTTTTGTCACCTCTTTTTGAAATGGTGACCTTTTCTACCTCTGGGCAGCTAAGAAGTACACAACGGCTCTCAATTACATCCCTCTGTCACCATCAGAAGAAAAGAGAAGACAAGTGAGCATCTGTGGCTGGCAAGGTGTGCTGTGTGAAACCCTCCGCCACAGCAGGGGCTCTGTGCCAGCCCGCCGGCTCCCTTGGCAGCTGGTGGCTGGGAGTGTGCTCCCGAGGATGAGCCTGCTCAGGGCCTGGGTAAGAGCTGATGAGCCACAACTGCACTGCCCACACACATCCAGGCACAGAGGAAATCACAGCTGGCAGGAGACACATCATCATATTGAGAAAACATAAAAAGCAACAACTGATTAACTAATTAACTGATTACACAACTGATCCACAATCCAGTAAAATGTTTAAGCATCTCAGAACAGAAGTGGGAAAGTTCTTCTTTCACCTAATCATCTTTCTCACTGAAACAGGAAGCTTAGAGGAGGCAGGGAGGAAGAACACTCTGAGAAAAATAACTACTTTATTTTGCTAACTTTAGCAAAGTTTACTATAGTTTTGACATTTTATTTTAAATAAAAGCAATCAAGCAATCAGTAACACAAGTAAAATGAAACATTGAATCCAAAGCGGAGGAGGAGGGGATGTGGTGTGTTCCAGTTGTTTTTCATGAACCGTGGGAAGAAACTCAGCAAGATTTTAGGGAGATCAAATTACTTGGTTTGGATTTGTCAAAATTATGAGCATGGTGAAAAATACATTGTTCCCAATTTTCACAAAGTTCTCCAGGGATTCAGTCAGATTGAGTGTGGCCTTAAAATTCAATGTGTATTTAAATCTTGAGTGAGAAGGGCCTGATCAGAAAATTACATTTATTCATTTGTCCTGGGAGATGGAATACCAGTATAGACAGTGAGCCTCTTCTCACAACTGCGCCACAGATAGTGAAGTCTGTTGGAAACAACTCATCCTTTAGTGGGAGCTTCCTCTCTATGGACTACCATGGAATGGTGTCTGCTTATCTTTCTTTGCAGTACAGTTCATGTAATCAGCCACTGACCGAGACCTAGTTCCAGCAGATTATCTGTGTATGAACCCATATATATTGTATGTACAGATATGTGTGTAATCCAGTAGTGCTCTCACAATTCTTGTTTTCAGTCTAATTACTCCTCCATCACTATTGTGTGTGCACCTCATTTGAGCATCCTATACTCATTTACCTCTTTGTTAGGACCTCAGCTGTCCTTTTGCCTTTCTCTTTCCTTCCACTCACATCAATCACTCTGAAGAGGCAAGTAAATAACCTCTGTTGTTATTTGGTTTTGTACAATCAAATCAATTCCTTCCTTTCTGCTTTGTCTCTGCAACCTCAGTTCCATATTTTCCCTTAATTGTCTCTTACCAATTATTTATTTTTCCCTGCTAGTTTGCTCTCTTGACTCACAGAGGTTATACTTGACCTATAAAGACCTATACTTGACCTACCTGATACCTCCAAAAAGGGTGGAAAGAAATTGAATTCTTTTTATGTTTAGTATCTTGTTACTTACTCCCTGTTTAAATCAGTGGGAGAGTGTTACTAGAATAACAGCAGCATTTGGCTGCTTCTCTGCAGAAGTCTCTCAATTAACCAAAGTTTGTATGGGGCTTTGAAGATACAAATCACTTCATAAGTGTTNATTTTCGAAGATGCAGCCCCCTCCACAATCTTATATCATTTTAAACCCCACATTGTCACTGTTGGCTTTTTTTTTTTTTCCAGCGTAGATAGCTGCACATTAGTGACTGGCTAGGTTAGCCACTCATCTCCAAAAGACCAAAAAAAGGGATAGATTTTTTGGCAATAATTCCAAAGGGCATTAAGGGTTATAAGCATCTTTGTGAATCTGGCACTGCTTTCTAATAATCTCTGGAGAATTATTTCACTGTCAGTTTTTTAATACAGAAGGGTTTTGCTTTTCCTGGTCCCTAGGTGAGATATCTGAAGGTGGTAAAACGTGTTTACAGTTTAGAAATGCAGCATACAAAGGACCATACATTACTCATGACCCCAATGCCATTCTAATAATTCAGTCTTCCTGCACTGCCCTAACCAGAGAGTCAGCAAAGCTGAACACCTCTGATTCTCCTGTTACAAGCCATACAAACATGTCCAAATGAAAACTCCTAGGCTGTGATTTTATATTCCTGTTTTGTAGTAATGGCTTACAATGTTATAAGAATTTCTGGGATTGAAACATTACATCATGTTGTAATTTTGCAATATTTAATGCTCAAATCCCTTCACTTTTAGCATGTGAGTCATCCCTGTGAACTCAATGTACCTTACTTTACAAATTGGCAGGATATTTGTTTTGTCCCTTCTGTTGCCTATCTATCTCAGTGTTGTAATACAGATACCTGCTATGCCTTTGTTTCATTAATTAATTATGAATCTGCAGAAAGTGCTTGTCTCATTGATTTTTGGAAAGTGTTAGAATAAGTGGGCAAGAGAGTCATTGACCGTGGCACTAATGGGGTGCATTCACGCTGTGCTAGGAAGACACCTGCTGTGACCTAAACAAGAGTAGCAAAATATAAAAGGATCTTCTTCTGTAAATCAAATTGATTACCTTACTGAAGATCACAAGAGTACTCCCCACAATGTAGAACTTGGAGAGAAAGCCTTTATGTAATATTTTACTTATTAATGTAATTATGCAGCTTGATTCCTGCCATAATAATAACTGTAAGGAATAAAATGAAACACCTATCCAGAGCGGCAGGTGTCTCTCATGCATATTATAGAATTGCCTATAAAACATATTGTGAATGTCGCCATGGTGGGGAAATAGCTAATTTTAGGGACCTTATCTGAGCTGCAGATTTCAACATGATTTTAGAGCACCAACCGATGCAGCTGCTTGGTTGCTAGGAATAGACACAGCACTTGTAGTGCAGATGAACTGACAGGGTACTGTGTAATTGTTTCTCACATTAGCATGAGGTACTGTTTTCACACTATGCTTCGCCAACTAGATGTGTTTAAGCATTGAGCTCTGGGAGGCTTGCTGGAAATAGTCCTAGAAATGGCCTCCGACGCATCCTGAAAATGATGATGTGAACTGTAAGCTAATGTCCTTATTTTTGAGCATTTTATCTAACAGGTAATATTTTGTTGCCTCGCCAAGATGCTTTCTATCTAATTGCCTCCCCACATCCCTACCGTTTATGTCTGTTTCAGGTACCACGTCTGGACAAAAGGGCACGCGCCAACAAATTTTGCCAAGTGGCGAACAGCCACCACTCCCTACCGCGTGGAGTGGGAAGCAGACTTTGAGCCATACGTCGTCGTGAGGAAGGACTGCCCGGAGTATGACAGGCGCTTTGTGGGATTTGGCTGGAACAAAGTAGCTCACATCATGGAACTGGATGCACAGGTGAGGAGATGACACATGAGTATCTCACCCAGGGCTCTGCAGCAGAGTTGTTACAACAAAATCTGTGTCCTGTAGGAAGGTGTCACGCTTTGCATCACCAGAGTGTTCATCTGGCCTTACCGAGCTCCTTAATGAGTGCTTCTTGAGTTGGGAACACTCCATTTAATGCTTGTCAAATATTAAATGAAGAACTGAGACTGAGTTCCTTTATTTGTCAGTTCCAAGAAATTCATTGTTTCACAGAGGCACAACCCCTGCAGTGCTCTCCTCCTGACCAAAGCATTGCTGCAGTTGTTGCCAATCCCTTCACTTATTAAGGAACTTGTAGAACTAGTTGGATTTTTTTATGTTAAATGGAGGTTTGTGAGTCCCAAATGCTAATTTAGAATTCAAAAACTAGTCTGCAGTTGAATTCAAGGCAAGCATCTTTAATTTCTGGCTGGGATTTACAGCACATTTCTGCAAAGCCTAAGTCTTTACATTTCCAAAGTCTAGGGCTGTGGTGCAGACTCGAAAGGATCCAGGTACTTGAGCCTTGGGCTACCTGCTTCTTAAATCTGTGACTTGGGATGAAGCTGCTGGGCAGAATTTGTAATAATAAGGATGCAGAGAAAGCTCAGGAGTCCCAGACTAGCACCAGAGCTCTCAGAGTTGCCAAGGTCCCTGCTGCCAACCTAGATCTTAGAGGTTGGCAGTGACTATGGCTCCATGGGAGCCCAGTGCTGCTGCTCACTGAAATGGCAGGATTTGCATCACCCTGCTGTTCTTGGATGAGGAGCTACCCACTGTGTTAATCAGCAAGATCTGGGTCATGGCATTTCTTTTTAGTTTGGGTTTGTTGTAGTTTTTTTTTTTTTTTTTTCAGTTTGGTTTCAATCCCAGTGTTTGAACCAGTAGTATTTTATGCTAACCAAAAATATAGGTTTTGGCAATCTTTATCCTCCTGTGATAGTTCCTGCTTTGAATCTGGAATAGAGAGATCCTTCTCTGCTCAAGTCTTACCAGTTTATGTGAAGCAGAGCAGCTCAAGTCTTGGAGCAAGTTAGTGGGAGATTGTGTCTCTGGGGTGTGGGCTAAAGTGTATTTGTGTGCAGGCATGTGTGGGAAGGATATTTTCTACTTCTGCTTACAAAACCACATGGTCACCTTGGGCTGTAAGCCACTTGCCCTCTGTTTGCCAAGGGCATTCCCAACAAATTTGTTAAGAAAAATTATTACAGACTAGAAAAAAAAATTGTCCTGTATATTAATGTTAGTAATACTTTGTTCTGCTATAACACTGTAATTTTCCAGTACACTTTCCAAGCACTAATCAGTTAACCATCAGTTGTGGAAAGTGCCAGGGTAATGGTTTATTATTTGTTAATATGTGTAACAAGGCTTATGTTCCCAGTGGCAGCTCTTACGTAGCATTCAGGATTTAACTCTTCTATTCAGAGCTGTCTGCCCAGCACAGAGATTCACAAGTGGGAAATGGAAACATTTTTCAAAGTTGATCATAGCACAATTATTTTAAATGACCATTGGGTTGGAGTTAACTCTGGGAAATTGTTTTTCTCACTCTTCCAGCCTTGAGTATAGTGTCATATTCAAAAGAAGTTTCATTTTCCTCTGCAGCAACATGGTTATTGGCAGGTTCACCCACCAAATGAGCCTGGAGGAGACATGGGATGGCACAGGTACTTCCCCTGTGGCATTTCTCTGCTTTGGGGTGTGCACAGATCAGGTTGCTGCCAGCTGCTTGGCTGGCTTCATTATCAGCAGGCAGAGCAGCTTCTCAGTTATTTCACTGCTCCTCATAACTGCAGTGTCTGTCAAGAGGTCTGTTCCAGATCCCTTTCCAAGAGCCTGTGCTACTGCCATCCCTCAGAGCAGGACATGGCATGGAGATAATCGTCATTGTTATTCTGGGAGCATGCAGGTGTCCACTGAGCTGGATGCTGTACAAATGCGCGGATAATGCCAGTCTCCATCTAAAGAATTTGTAATCTAGGAGGTAGGGGCAGAGGTTCCTACAAGTGCATTGCCTTCTCAACAGAGGCTTCCATGTAGTAGGGCAAGGTCATTAGGAAACCTTTCCCTACCTTTCCAGTGACTGTGCTACTAGACTGTGGGTGTCCCATTTTCCAGGACCCTAGCCCAGCATATTTGGAAGGGGATTATTAGCAGTAGACTCACAATTTTTTGAAAGGCTTTATGTGCCTGAAGGCCATTCAGAGGGATGGGAATGTTGCTGCGCTGAACAGTTTGCTCTGCAGAGTGTAGACAGTCCCTGACCTGCAGTATTACAGACTTGAGATGCAAACAGAGAACAAAGAAAACGTATGAGGGAGATACGTCTTCCTCTGCAGCTCTAGCCTGTAGTTTTAAGGTCCCTTAGAGTCATCTTCTGTAGTCGTAGTTTATCAGCTCTCCTTACTCCATTGTGCCAGCCTTTGGTTTCACATTTGGTTCCCCATTAGTCCTAAGCATTTTCTAGCTAAATAAATTCTGCCTATGAACATCAGATTATTTTGCTCTTGCTCTACATTTTTCACCCCAAACAGAAGCTCAGAGGACCCCATTCCTGTATATGACAACAATGCAAATTGGCACCAAGATTTACCACTTTAGCACTGTCTGTCAGGGAACAGGCATTCTTATAGGGAAGAAGGAACTGCATCTGCACTTAGCTGTCCAGCACATACAGGTGAAACACTCAGGTTTATCAGAACAAGTGTGTTTTTTCCCATAAGTCTCTTTTCCTACTAAAATATTTAGGAGTACTCTGCTTCTCTGCTGCAGATATTCTTTGTCTCTGCACAGACTCCCAAATGTACAAGTGACAGGGCATTGCAAACGAGGGGAAGTTGTGCATCACTTCCTGTAAAGCCAGCATGCTCTGTGGCTGTTCCTTCCCTGGCCAGTTTCTTTTGTAGAGAGGGTTAATGAGTCAATCCAGCAACTAGAATAGATAGAAACTGTATGAGAAAATAGGAAATTTGCTTGTGGAGGCTTCAAAGTTTCTTTGTAATTTGCATCCAATACGACTCAGACTTCTTGAAATTCCATATGAAAAAAGTGGTTAGGGTATTTCCTTTGGCTACAGAATAATGAGGTTCATACCCCTTTCCCAGGTCCCTGCAGAAGATATCTGCTTGTTGCGTGTCCTACACTAGTGAACTTTCAGCTTGTCTAAGTGTCAGGCTTTTTTGAGCTTTGCTCTAATCATCATATATTTACCTGTAAAAATTGAAAGAATCTAACAGGAATAATTGAGATTTAAATCAACCATCATTTTTTTAACAACAAAAATTATCAAAGAACTTGGTCAGATATAAAGAGAATAAGTGAAGTAGTTTTACAGGAGGAGGAGAGTTAGCACAGTATCTCAAACTTCATGAAGCAGAACTTAATTGGAGTAAAAATGTCTCAAAGCATATGGAATTAGCAGGTTCATTTTCACACATTGGCTATAAATGATATCATATTCTCCCCTTATTTCAGGGTTATAAATAGTTTTGGACAGTTTTGTCTCTGTAAGTATCTTAGCATATAGGCAAAGCAACATATGCCATGCAGTTTTGCCTTTATAAATGCAGCTTATTCTAGCATCCCAAGCAAAATAAATTTTAGGGGCAATGCCATGTTTTTGCATGGACACTTGAGATTCATGCTGTGTAGTCACAGCTATGTTGTTGCAATCACACTGCTGAAAAATCTGTGTGGCAGACATGGCTTCAGGTGTGCTTTTTGAACTATTTTCCCATTATTTGGCTTATATGGAGTAAAATGTTTTAAAATAGTTGGATGGTTTTTTACCATGAGAGTGGTAATACACGGGGGGAGATTATCCAGAGGGGAGATGGATGCCCCATTCCTGGAAACATGCAAGGTCAGGTTGGATGGGGCTCTGGCAACCTGATCTAGTTGAAGATGTCCCTGCTCATTGCAAGGAGGTTGGTCTAGATTGTCTTTGAAGGTGCCTTCCAACCCACAAAATTCCATGATTT
The DNA here is from genome assembly GCA_013400675.1 of Oxylabes madagascariensis. NCBI lineage: Eukaryota > Metazoa > Chordata > Aves > Passeriformes > Timaliidae > Oxylabes > Oxylabes madagascariensis. The sequence continues at coordinate 14,164 of VYZR01041539.1, read as the reverse complement.
TACAAAAAGAGAAAGTAAATCTTTCAAAAAACCAAGAAAAAGCTACTTGAAAAAAAAGGCGGCTTATTTGAGATCTGTGATGAGTTTATTGTTCCTGATCGCAAACTGCGCTGTTACACGATGGAGTACGTTTGACTGTGGAGGCGCAGGAGAGGTGCCTTGCAGGAGGCTGGGATCACCCTCACAGCTGTGTCTTTGTCCCGCAGGAGTACGAGTTCACAGTGCTGCCCAACGCCTACATGATCCACATGCCACACGCACCCAGCTTCGACATCACCAAGTTCCGCTCCAACAAGCAGTACCGCATCTGTCTCAAGACGCTCAAGGAGGAGTTCCAGCAGGACATGTCGCGCCACTACGGCTTCGCAGCCCTCAAATATCTCACGGCAGAGAACAACAGTTAGCCCCATGGAGCCCGTGCGTGGCCAACAGGGACACCGGGGCAAGAGCCACTCAGCATTTGGGGCCTGGTCTTCAAACTTCAAACTGAGAAATACTTCCTGTTTTTATATCATACTTGGCAGTTCTAACAGTAGAAATTTGAAGTGACATGTCTTCGGACTATGCTCATTTATCCCTTCCCCAGCTACCCCAGGCCTGTTGGCTTTAGCGTTCATGAGGTGTCTGTGAGTGGGGCTGGCCGGGCGCCCTCTAAGCCGCCAAAGGTGGGGACTGGGCAGGGGCTGGGATTGCATTCCGCTCTCTTGACTGCAGAGCACAGACAGACCTTCAGAATATAGGATTTCATGTTGCTATTTAATAATTTGACATGCTTTTTATCTGTAAAGGAAGATCTTCGGGTCGCTGTCCTGTGAATTTCAAATCTGCACTACTCTAAAAGGGAACTTTCGCCTGTGAACTTTCACAGCGACCCTCTTAACATGGATGACCTTGTTAATGCAGGATGAGCCAAAGGTCTGAATTAGCCTTGAAAACATAGGGGACACTTATACCATACTGCACTCCTGAGAAGATGTGTTACTGGTTCCGTTGTATACATGATATTGGTTGGTCTTCTTTTATCAAATTGTCTTATCAGGAAAATCCCCTATATCCCACCTTGCCTTGCCCCAGTCCTAAATGCTGCTCCTTTCCCTGCCAAGGAAATATCTCCCTTGTGTTTCTTTACCATCTTCAGTTTTGGTGGTCCAGTAAAGAAGATCAGTAGCTCTGCCAGAAAGCGAACAAAACTTATCAGTTTAAGGTCTGTTTTCATCAGAGCAACTGGTTCTCATGTGTCTCATAAGATAAAGGGCCTGGCTCTAACCCTTTATCTTCTTTAGGCAAGAATAGGATTTTACTTATAAGGCACATTGTACCAGGGGATTACTGATTTGTAAGCTTATTTCAGTGCTGCCCATCCATGAAGGCACTGGGCCTTAGGCTTTAAGTGGACTTCTTTGCTGAACAGTCAATATAAACTAGTAAAAAGGCAACTAGTGGCCTTGGTGCTCTCCTGCTGCCTGCTGCAAGGTCTCAGAACTACTTCGTTAAAGGAGTTTATAATGAAAAGGAGCAGAACTGTTAGGAATAAACTCCCCATTGGACGGGGAGAAAAAATGTGTTGGGAATCTGAGTGAGTGTTTGCTTGAATGTGGACTGGTCTAGTTCACAACACCGGTACACACAGGAGTTTGCTGGAGGGCGAACAGGAACCTAACAAGCAAAATGCAGAAAACAAGACACTGGACTTTTTGCCATTTTATCTTCAGTATTTATGTTGTGTTTACATGGGAGGAGGAGATGAGGTGCACTACCCCTTGGAGGGCTATTTGTAATTTCTGTTGCAATGTTAATAGAGAAAGCAGAAACAACTCAGTGAGAAATGTGTCTGTCTCCCTACCCCAAACCCCAACCAACCACATGTACCAATACCACTGCCTGAGCTGGGAAATGGATCCACATTGTGTTTTGCTCACATTTTTCCATTTTTTTTTTCAGCCACTGGACCTTCTACTTTCCTCCCCACTTCATCCCTCTAGAGCTTGGTTTTATTTCTAACCTGACATTTTCTGTTACGGTGGAAGCCACGCAGTTAAACCAGACATTTAAACTACAAATATCAGTTCATCATTCTGTGTATGTGTAAGAAAAGCCAAAAAAGGCAATATCTTTGGCAAGAAATAAAAAGAGGCAGGAGGCTATGTGTAGTTTTCACTTTTTCCCCTGGGAGTGCTGGCTGCATAAGAATATATCACTGCATGATTTTCCAAAGAGTTCTTTTTTCTGTTCTTAATGGCTTTATGTCAAGATTTACATAAAAAGCTGGAGATAGCTGGGAAGATGTGAAATTAGTGCTCACTTCTGGCTAAGATACATTCTTTTAAAAACATTGAAGTCTTAACAGTTCACTGTGCTGATTGAGAATGAGAAGAACCCTGAAGCACAGAGACTTTGATTAGCCAGCGTGCAGGAAGATCCCAAAAGCTGACCTAAGAGAGGCTAACACTTGTACCTACATGCAATCTCCAGTCAGAGCTTCAGTGTGGCCACCATTAAGTTCCATATTCATTCAAAATTTTCATTTCCAGATGTACATTTCTCCTTGGCTTAACAACGTTGCCTGAGGATGGACTGGATTGCCCTACAGCAGCATAACCTGTGCATTATTTGGCTGTACTATTATCAGCATTCTTCTCATTATTCTATTCTCAGTGATGAAGGATCGGGGAGCCAGGGGATAATAATTTGCCTGACGGTACAGTGAGTCTTGGGACGACCTCCTGAGTAGGCTTAGGTGTGCTGACTGATGTAACCAGCTCAGGGATTGGTAGTAGGTACAAAGAGTCCATTTTTTGTCCTTATAGACATTGTACTGACTTGCATTTTTCATGTCATGTTTGTCTCTGTGCTTCATAATTTGAGAGGTGTGGGTCTTGGGGTTTTTAGCACATTTCAAACAATTTACCTACTGGCAAGTTAGGATTACATATCTGTCTGTAACTGCCAGGGATCCTCCAACACAGTGAAAAAATCCACCACCGACAACAAAAAAAATTCCCAACTCAGTTATAACACTGTCTGTCTTCCAGTCCTCTTCTGTAGTAAGCATTTGCTAGTAACTTTGTCACTTTCCTCCTGAAATATTCCTCCTGAAAATTTCCTCCTGAAATATTCCAGAAATAGCAGATAAACCTGGTGACTTAATGCCTTTGATTTATTGATTTGTTCCACCAACTTCTCTCTTGAGTCTTCAATCTATGACCTCTCCTTATCTTTGATATTTGGAAAGTGTGAGTGTCTCATTTAGATACCACTCCAGCACCCTCTCAGTGAAGACTGATGCAAATAAATCATTTAGATTCTTGGCAATGTCCTTATTGTCTTTGTTTCTTCTACTTGTTTGGGGTGGCCTGCCCATTATCTCCACTTTCTATTTTTGATGTACTGAGCAAATGTTCATTTTCAATTTTACCTTCCTACTGTTTACTCTTCAGATTCCCTCTTTAGCTTCCTCCAACTCCATCTTAACTATTACATACGTTCCTTTCAGCTTTACAGAGTTTTATTTCCATTCTCTGAAGGTTTCCTATTTGGCCTGAATAATTTCTAAAGTTTCCCATTTAGTCATATCAACATTTCCTTGTCTTTGTCTTCCATTCATCCAAGGGGTACCATACTCTGTGGCTATCAGCCCTTTCTATTTTAATCTGAGGATTTCAGTTTTTCCAGTCCTTTTATTTAGAGCCATTGATTCTTTAAAAAAAAAAAAAAAAAGAGGTTTTTGTTTTTAAGTTTACCTTGAATGCCAGCCTACTAGATTTTGAGGGTGTTTTCCTCTTTAACCTTCCTAAATGCTCACCTTTTCCTAATTAGGGGATCAGAAATAAAGTATTACAGAAATTGGGCTCCTATCTTGACACATTTTGTTCTGTGTCCCTTTTCCTTCTCCACTACAAAACATTGACATTTAGGAGTCATTGCAAACTTTTCAAGTCCCAAAGCCAGAACTGTGTATTTTCCAGCACCTTTTGACATTCCACCACTTTCAGACATAATTATTATTCCAAATAATAACCTGCTGCCTAGCACCTAGTCCTCCTATTTTTGTTTTCATGTTTCTCCCTGTGATGTAACAGGTTCTGCAAGTTCAAGTTTTGGGTGAAACACTTATTTGATACCTTATCATAACCTTCTGATGTGTTTCCATGATTTTTCTCTGTTGTCACAGTAGATATATCTATATAGAGATACACACACACACACACACACACACGTATATATACACACACA
>VYZR01041514.1:0-23008 GCA_013400675.1 Oxylabes madagascariensis | reverse complement strand
GGCCATGCCCAAGCACCCCGAGACACAACTACAACTACAAATATCCATGGATAGACTCATGTTTGAGAGCTTTAAACTATTCCTGGTTGTAGGAGCAGGGAGATGCTCATCCCTTGTCCGTGTGTCCTGCCATGCTGCCCCAAGAGCACTGGGTGAAGGAGAAGATGCACAGGGGCAGACGGCGAATGAGCAAGGGGGAAAAGGAAAAGCAGGGGTATGGGGTAAAGAAACTGCTTGGAGGGAAGGAAACCACCTTTTGAGACTATTCTGTGGCATCTCAAGGAGCAGAGAAGAGGGCTTGAGGAAGCAGGCAGTACTTTCAGAAGGAATGTTTTGCAGCAGGACCAGAGCCAGGCGAGGCGTAGGAGCTCCCCAGTCACTGGTTATATTTAGCTGGGCTCAGCTGAGGCCGAGCTTTCTCTCTCTGCAGGCGCCTGGGGCACTGGCACAAGCCCCTGGTGCTCGCCGTGCCCAGGCTGTCCTCATCCCACAGCCCCCATGAGAAACCCCCATGAGAAGGGGGAAGGTCAGGAGCTGCTACTGTGCACTTTTTGAGCAGTCAAATGTTGTTGATGCCCAGCATCTGCTGTCAGTAGTCATGTTTTTCAAGCCAAACCCGTTGGAGGTCCCGCAGAGTCACAGGAGGTTTATCTCACCCCAGCATAACACCACTGACCAACAGACCACAGTGTGGTGTGTACAGGGAAAGACCCCTGGGGCCACAGGGAAATGCTGTGGCTTCCCTGAGGAGAAGAGTGTTAATACCCTTCTCTGAAGCTGGTACTGTTCTGTTGCCTCACATGCAGAAGGAAAAGGGGATGTAATTGTAATAATGGCCAAGTGAGCAGCTGTAACACCAAGGGGGGATTTGTAGGGATCATGAGGTGGGCAGCTCAGTTCCAGAGAAGGCAGACAGCCTTGTGTCCCTGAGGTTGGCCATGGACCAAGAAATGAGGCATGAGCAGAAGTAATGTGTGGCCTGAAATGAGATCCAGAGAAGGTGTTGGTATAAAACCTTCCTGCTTGCGGGTGTTTTTCTGGAGTCAGGGATGGGGTGGCAGTAGATGCCCCGAAAAAAGATTGGCTTCATGTATGAAACCAGATAACGCCTTGATCTTCCTCCTGAGATTCTCTTGTTCTGAATAAGAAGAAAAGCTTTTAATGCCCATGTCTCAGCAAGATTGTTATGTACTCTGTAGAAGATGAGTTTGAGGCAGCACCAAGATCTTGGGAAGAGAACAGAAAAAAGGGCTCTGTCTCCTGGGGGTTGTGAAAGGATTACCTACAACAAAGTCTCCCAGGATCTCCAGGAACAGCCATCACCACAGCCTGGGTCTTTTCTCTCTTGACCATTGTGTCTCCTGTCTACAAAAAGTCATTCTTGAGGATCACATAGTCCATGAGACTGAGATCTCTCAGGCTGCTTTAAGTATTTATGTGCCACGGAGGCCCTTGGACTTGGGTTTTCAGTATTATTGCACAGTTTTGCTGTATCAGAGAGAGGAAAATCCCTGTCTGGAAAGGCCCGATCTTTATGTTCACTTTCTTATCGCTTACACTTTACACTGTGGTTAAAGCAGGACATAAACCCAGGGTATCTGACCTGGGCATGGATTTGAAAGTGATGTAATTATAAGTTGATTCTTTGGCTCTTTTATCATCAGTTAAAACAAATAAAATCCTTTATCTGAGATACTCCAGGTGTTCTACAGATAGGTTTCCATTGTCATATCTTCCTTGGGGCAGAAAGGGTGGATAAAAGCATCTGAGTCACATCTAGATGTCTGCCATGGTGCTAAAGAAGTTCTGGATTTTCAGTGGTGATTCTTTCATCTCTCTGCACCAGTCTGAGCCACTCCCAGGCCCTTGCACCAAGCCACAGCGTGTTCCAGAGTGAAGCTCCACCTCTGCCTTAGTGTTTCACAAAATACAGCCACTCTCCAGCAGCAAAATCCTGGGACATCTCTGACTTTCTCCCATTTCTAGACTCTGTGGCATAAGTTTAGGTTTGCTACTTCCTAGCAGCTCCAGCTGGAAGAAACATCATCTATCTGGATGTAACTCATTACAGCCACATTATTGGGCATAACTCTTTCAACCACCATATTTACAGTAAGTCCAGGATCCCAGGCACTGCTCTCTAGTGTGCAAGAAAGACCAGCTGAGACATCTAAGATTGCCTATTTCCAGAAATCAGATGGTTGGATGGGGAATCCAGGTGCAGCCTGGTTTTGGGCACCACTGGTGCACAGCAAGTTCTGAACATCCCTCAGTCCTTTGGTCCAAGCAACTCTCCATGCAACAAAGGATGGCCAAACTGGAATTCAGATGGTGAAAAAAGTGGACTGATTTGTGGTTTTAATGAAAAGAAATTTTAGAAGAGGTAGGGTGAAACTAGGGTGTAGGAGCAGGGATGTGAAATAAAAGGCAAACTCATTTGAACCTTGGAAAGCTCCACCGTGTTACAAACAGTTCTTGTATTAGGCAAACACTTAATTTTCCGTTCCAGGTCCTCACCATGCTGTTTGCTGGCTCCTTCTGGCTGTGCCACGATGGGAAATAGAGGAGCAGAGCTACAAGCTGTGGGCACAGTGCAGCTTTGCCATCCCCACACTGCCTCCTCCCACCAGTGAGCCCACAGACCAGGCTGCTGGGGTTTTCACTACCATGGAAAAAGTTTGTCTCCTTCTTTCTCCAAGGAAGCTATTAAAAAAATATATAATTCACACAAAATGCTTGTTAGTAATAGGCAACTACCACATGCCAAAAATTACAATCATAAATTTAATCCTATTTCTATTCTCTGGCTAAAGATGCAGCACATGTTGCTGCTGCCTGCTATTAAAATAGATATTTTTACCATCTAAGGACCAAACTCTGTTCTCAGATGCTCAAGAGCAACACTACTCCCAAACAACTGTCCTGCTGAAGAGCAGCATTGCAACACTTCTGGGAAGCAGAGAACAGCACCTAGAGTGGTTTTGCCAAGTTTTGACCCTCTAATAGACGAAAAAAAGGCAGAGTTCTGAATAAATCTGTGAGCTAGTCCGTGCCTGAAGCTGCTGAGCTGGAAAGTGAGGGAGGTGCAAGGGGGAGACTTTCGTCATGGCTCTATGGTACATAAAGTTGAGACAGGGATGATGAAGCCGGACCAAATCTGGCCAAGTTTTGGTGTGCCTACAGCCCCTGGAGCAGGCTGGGAGGCACTTGGCTGCCTGAGAGGCTGTTTACACGAGGGGCTCACTGATGTGCTGAACTGAAAAGGGTGATGGATATCTCCAGCCATGAGCCATCCCAAAAAATATGCCCCAATCCCCGGAGTTAAGTAATGCGCCATCAGAGGCGTGGGGATGTACAAGGCTGGGCACAGGAGGGGGTTAAAAATCAGCAGCTCCGTGGAAACTTCTGTGTTTGTCTGTTAATGATTAGCCCCAGGGAACGCGTGCTCATTAAAAGATTTTCCCCTCTGGCGTGCCTTATCCTGCAAACAGCCAGCTCCATCTTGTGGCCAGGGCTCTGCTCGGTGCAGAGGAACGAGAGGGAGGAGGGTTTGACATCCCCAAGGTCCGTCCTCACCACCCCGCACGGGTGAAAAGTATTCTGTCCTCCTACACATCGTGCCTCTCATAAACTGGTCCCGCTTTGGTCAACACTCCGGGAGACCCGCAAAAGCCAGTGCTGGATGCACCTGGCAGGGGGTTTCTTATAAATGGGGAGCCCAAAGAGATTCCCTTTGTATGCCTACATGTTGGGGAAGCATCATTAAATATGATTTAAAATGCCAGCAGGCCGAGCCAACGAGGCTTGGCTCCACTCAAATCTCTGGCAAAATTCCCACTGAATGGACCAAGAGCTCCAGTCCTAAGCACCTTGGTGAGCACAGTGCTCTGGAGGTGCAGACCAGTTTCCAAGGAATTCACCTGGATCTGTGCAGTTTGGACCTCACAATGCCCAGTGCAGCTTTTTCAAATCACAGCTGACACCTGGCTATTTAATCACTATCGGAAATAAATCATTGGACTCTGGTTTTTTGCTTATTTTTTTGGCAAGTGGGTTTTGCCCAGCATGAGCTTGCTGCAGAATCTGTTCGCACCAATCTTGGAAGGGCAAAACAGCTGAGAAATGCCAAAGAGTCTACGAGGAAAGACCTTGCTTTGAAAAGGATAATAATGTACTGTTACACATGTGCAACACAAGCCCTGTTTCATTTATAGGAATGATATACAGGCCCAGGTCCACAATTCCTCCCCAGAGACCCCTATTCCCATTAATGTCAGTACAAGTTAGGTACTGAAATACCTGCCTGGACTTGACCCCTGTTTCTCACCAATTTAAACATTCCTCTGCTTGAGAGAGGATTAGGAACCTTAGCACTATAATGACCTCTTGAATTCATTGACTGTTCCAGATATGAAACATTTCTTCTTTTAGCTTTTACCCTATAAAAGATCTCTATGGATAAAAAAAACTTGAGAGAAAGCCTTTTTTTCTCCCCTTAAAGTCTCATTTATGCAGCCCACTTTCTTTCCCCAGCTACATCCAGATATCTGTGACTAAAGGAGAGGCAGAGATTCCCTAATGTTTAACCAGATATCTATGCCAAAGGAGAGGCAGAGACTCCCTAATGGTTAACCAGGCTCATGTCTTTTAGCATGGAACAGGCAGAAGTGCCACCAGTGAGGGTCAAGGGGAGCTGTCTCAGGAGGGCTGGGGACCTTCCTTGCCCTCCAACCCACCAAGATGTGATGGTTGTTACCGTGGGAAGATGTTAATAGATCAAATAGGGAAACCAGCTGGGACAAACGGCACTCGGAGTGCTACCAGTGGTATTAAAGTCTCAGAACAGGAGGGAAAAAAAAAAAAAAAAGAAAATGCTTCATTGCCATAAATGCCCACCAAAAGAAACGTTGGATACCTCCCAAGTTCTTTCTGTAGTNTAAAGGAGAGGCAGAGATTCCCTAATGTTTAACCAGATATCTATGCCAAAGGAGAGGCAGAGACTCCCTAATGGTTAACCAGGCTCATGTCTTTTAGCATGGAACAGGCAGAAGTGCCACCAGTGAGGGTCAAGGGGAGCTGTCTCAGGAGGGCTGGGGACCTTCCTTGCCCTCCAACCCACCAAGATGTGATGGATGTTGCCGTGGGAAGATGTTAATAGATCAAATAGGGAAACCAGCTGGGACAAACGGCACTCGGAGTGCTACCAGTGGTATTAAAGTCTCAGAACAGGAGGGAAAAAAAAAAAAAAAGAAAATGCTTCATTGCCATAAATGCCCACCAAAAGCAACGTTGGATACCTCCACAGTTCTTTCTGTAGTCCTGAGCAACATTTTTTATTCTTCTCAGTACTCTATTTTCCTTTTCCCACTTTATCTGACCCTGCAAGTCTCCCAGTTCCCCTGGGAAAATCTCTGCCATGTTTGGGCCACCAGTTGGGCAGGGGTTTTCTCTGTGCTCCCCTTGATGTCACCCACCATAGTGAGTGCTGTGGGGGACACTGCCTGAGGCTTGGAGACACTGTTCAGGGGATTGGGAACAGGGAGAAGCAGGGGAGGCATAGCTCCTTTAGAAGATATTTTGCTTCCACCAGGAGAGGGAGAGTGAGAGCTGTTGGTCTCAGTTTGCTTCTCCTGGAGAGGAACAGACTTTGCTCTCCAGAGGCTGCTATCTGGAGCCTGAGTGTGAAAGGCAGCACCTTCCAGACTCAAAAGCAGGAAGCATTTTGCATTTTTTCACTTATCTGCTTGTGAAATTTCCCCTTTGATTCTTTTATAAGATTGTTTTTACGCAAACAGCAAAGCCCTATGTGCAGAACCTTACCCTGCCTCTGTTTTATGAACAGCCTGGGCATAATTAGGGCATATAAGACCTACCATGTACAAATGCCACAGACATCACCTTTCAACCCATGCTGCTGTTGAGTAAAGCAGGTCGATGCATTCAGAAGCTGAGAAACGTCCCTTTGGTCCAGGGTGTCCATCCAGCCCCAGACTCTGCTCCAGCAAGTGCAACAGGACAAACTGTCTCAGGGCCCCAGCTTCTTTTACAGCCCCTTCCTCCAGCACCCCCACTTTCTCATCCTTTTGTTAGGGGAGTACATCTCTCAAGGATGCATTTGCATCCTTGAATTTGTCTTATCTCTTTTTGAACCTGCATCCACAGCATCCTGTGACAGCAAGTTCACCAACTTTGCCGGTAGGTTTTTGGGGTTTTTTTCTGTCTGCTTTACGCTGACCTTCTCTAGCATTGTGTACCCCCAGATTCTGGTGGGTGTTTGGCTGCCACTCTGAGTCAAAGGCTTTGGAAACCCTTCAGTGATGGCTCAGTATTGTTTAGCAGGTCTGGCTGTGCTGGCTGTGCCTGGGAACACAGCTGGGTACCACAGCCCCCCACACCTGCACCATGGGGCTGTGCTGCTCCTTTGGCTCCCCAGGATCAGTGTCTGGTCCCTGGCACTTTACCACTTTTTCTATTTGACCTCATCCCTCCTCTTACCTCAATGAAAGTGACTTCACTTACTTTTCCTTTACTCCTGTTAGCTCTTTACTCTGTGTTGCCCTTCTTCTTCCAGCTCTTCCAGCTGATCCACTGCAGATTGGCAGACATGGGGAGCTCCCCAACAGCTTCAGCTGTAAAAGCAGTCACAGAGTTATTACTGACTTTCTCTGCTACATCATTGTCCCCATCTGCCACTTCTATACCCTTGTCGTCAGCATTCCCACTGATTTCTTAGCTGCCTTTGTGGCTTTGGTATATTTAAAGAGCCTTTTATCAGCAGCTAGAGCATCCTTGGCAAGGCAATTTATAGATCTTATTTTTAGCCCTGTTTCTTTCCTGTTTAATGGTGACCTGACATGTTTTATGGGTTTCTTTGTTCTTAGACCACTTCGGGCTTTTAGTGCTGGGTTTGGGGATTTNTTTTTTTTTTTTTTTTTTTTTTTTTTTGACAAGTTGCTATAAAAATCAGTGTTTTCAGCTCACACCTCAAAACCTGGGAGAGGTCAATTTAATGCTGGGAACCCTTAGTAAGCAAAGCCACTCCATCTCCCCCCCATCAACACCAGACACATGGCATTGAAACAGAGAGCATTACTGGGCTAAAACTAAAAGGCTGAAGGATGGGAAACTTGGATAAAATAGCAATTGATGACTTTGCAGTTGCCAAATTTGACAAATAAAAGCCCTCCTCTCACATGAGTGACAGATGAGGCAGCGCTAGGCTTGCCTTGCTGTAGATTGTGGGTTATTGAACCACAAATTACCAACAGGATCCTCTGTCTCTAGGTTGTACCAAGGTCCAGTCACCTTCTTGAGCCTGGGATGAAGCTGAGGTGCTCTCCCCAAAACCAGCTAGGAACGGTCCTGTTCACCAGGACACCTGCCTGAATCCCTTCAACCCTCACTTGAGTTTTCCCAAACACTCTCCATACCAGGAGTTTCTGTTGGGAAGCCATTCCTACTGAGGAGGTGAAAACTTCTTGCTAGAGGAGAGGCTCCTTTTCCCTTACCCCATCCCTCCTGCTGGAAGGAGTGCTGTCATTCACCTTGAAAACAGCCAGCCATCAAGGTGTACTCAAGATACACAAGAAGTGAAAAGTCAAGCCCCTTGGTCTGCAGTGGTATCTTACTTCATTGTTCACTTTTACTTGTTTATGCCTCCAGCTTGCCACATCACATGCATGACCTGTGTAAAAACAGTCTCGTAAAGGAAACAAGGGGTGGCTTCCTCCAACAGGCAACCAGAAAAAACGCAAAGTGCCTCCTGCTTCCAGGCCTGAAAGGTGCTGCTTTCACGTGCAAGTTTGGATGATAGGCTTTGCTGGGCAATGTGTGGATGCAGAGGTTTAGCTCTCAGTTTTGAGGCTGGTTTCAGGTGTAAGCAGTGCTAACAGCAGCAGACCTGATCACCCCACCATCCCATTACATTCCTGAGGTGCAGCTCCTCTAAGGCAGCTGCCCAGACCCAGCTTCTCTAAGGCACCTACCATGCCCCTCCCCTCCCACCCCACATTGCTTGAATATGCGTGGGTATATTTAAATAAACGTAGAATGGCATATGACTGAAGCTATCCCAATATTCCCAAGCAAATATGAGTTATAACCAGGCAAACCTCTGTCCCAGCTCCTTTAGCACAGTTTAGCACACCCTGTGCAGACCTGTCAAGCAATTACACTCTCCAGAGTGACTTTTGGTTTAGGGTAGAAGCTGGCAGCAGACTTGAGTGGCAGCCTCTTCCCACCTCCTCTGCAGGTCATGTGCCAGCAGGACCTTCTGCTTCTCAAGGACACACTGCACCTCAAGGGAGAAGAGGGATGGGAGAATTCAGGATGCAAAATGAGTTGTGGCAGATCCCTGGAGACTCTCAGCCTGCCTGCAGGCATGTCCACACTCAAACGGACAGTAAGGACCCAACTCAGCTCCTTTCCTATGCCTACCTGGATTTTGAAGGATGGGCAGCTGAAACAAAGCATGAGTCAAGAGGCAGCAGTCATAAAACTCAGTAAAGAGCTATTTTCCATGATCACATTTCCCAGAATTGCTAATAGTCACACATTGCTAATAGACAAACAGAAGAGAAATATCTGGGAGTTTGCCCTTTCGGTACAGAATTCCAGTCCAGATAAAAGAACTGTAACAGCCTTTGAAATGCTAAAAAGGTGCAGGCTCACAGTGGTATCTGATAGCCCCTCCCCAGCATGGGCTAAATGAGAACTGGTTGCAGTTGCAGAAATTAGCTTTGAATTAGAGCAATGAAAATTCCTCTGCAGTTAAATGATGCAAACACCTGACTATTTTTGCTGCTTTTATTACCAGTGATAACACATGTTGGGACATCCCACCCTCAATAAAGTTTTACTGCATTAAAGTTTCTCGTTCAGCATTCAGCTGCATTTCCAACCTCTGTTGCTTTGCAAAAGAATAGGAGATATCACTTAAAAGCCTTTCCTCATGCCTCTGTAGCAGGTTACTGTTACGTGTATTTCATGCATGGAGCCAGGCAATTAACCTCAGTGAAAGACCACAATGACCATTCCAGTGGGCTGTTACTGTTGATATAGAAAAACCTTTTTATTCAGCTCCATGTGAGCCCAAGTTTCAGCCTGCCATATGAAGACTGGGAGGAGGAGGTATCCAAGCAAAAGTATTCAGCTGAATGAAGCTAAGCTTCATGACTTTTGGCCAGTTTCTGCCTTTATCCCATCCATTTTCCAGTGTCTCACCATATGCAAACTTACCCAGAGTGGAGTCTGTATGGGGTTAACAGAGTGCTGCAGACAGCAGAACCTTTTCCTGCTGCTGAAAACTCAGAGAAAAGGGGGAAAGAAAAGGACTGAGCAGAAGGATGAGAAGCTGGGAGCATCTCCTTCACCAAGGTTATTGTGGAGACACACAGGGCTCAAAGAAAAAGAAGAGGGCAGCAGGCACAGGGGGCCACACATTAAATTGTTGGGGGAGGGAGCTTGTCCAACTTGCAGGGCTTTTCTAGCTGGAGGAAGAATGGATCTCTCTGCCTCTTGGGGGAAGTGGAGCCACCGTGCCTTGCTTTGCTCTTCACAGGACACTTCTCTCAGAGGAAAAGGCAAGAAAACAAGACCAAATCCCTCCCCATCCTTTGGACAAAGCATCATGAGCAGTTAAACCCAGCTAGCCCTGCTCCCGTGGAGCCACGCTGAGCGTGCAGAGATGCACACAGATGGTGGGGTTGGCTGAGGCCACCAGAACCTGTCTCTTACAGGCCCTGCCAATGGCAGACGCTGTGCAGCCAGGTGACAGCAGCAAAGGGGACAGGAGTGAACTGGAAGAAAGAAATAATGAAACCTCTGAAAAACAACAGAGGGAAAATGGCACCTTTTCTCGCCAGGCTACTTCTGAGAAAGCAGGGTCTACCTTCTTTTGCTGCAGCAGCCACATGAGAAAGATCAGGACTATTTAGGTCCCAGGTTTCAATCAGTTAACTGGCAAGTGGGACCTGGTTTTGATCATGGAGAGACTGGAAACAAGCATCTCCATGGTCATGCTGGTAATCTCTGCAGCCACGTACAATGTCCTCTACCACTGACCCCCAGACTTGTCATTTAAGCTGAAAGACTTTTTTTCATCTGGGCCATTAACAGCTGCCATCAGACAGAGCAGCTTGTCCAGCATTTTCAAAGGAGATCCAGCTGCACTAACTACCCAGTTCCCACCAAAAGCAACCACTGAATATCGGTGCCAGTCTCACAACAATAGACATGTTAACTTTGTTAATACTTAATAACATTTCTGAACTTCTGAGTGAAAGCTGGGTGCTGATATAACTAGTCTGTGCCCACTCGTGTCAAAATTCTGCACAAATTTTAACATAAAATAGTCTCTGGAGTTTAAAAAAAAAAATCACGGTGAGGAACACATGAAAACCTTGGTACTGAGAAAAAATAATGTTTAATAGGAAAAGTTAATCTGCATACATAAAAACCAAAACATAAAATACAACAGAATTAAATGATGCTTTAAATGATTGTAGCCTATAAATATATGTACATATGTGTGCATATAAGTATTTTATATTACTATAATATTAATGCCAGTCAACATATAATGCACACTCAGTAAAATACAATAAAATATAAATTCTTTTATAGACAGATTTATTGACTGTATATAAGGAATTAAAAAAAACCCCGAACACCAAGCTTATTATCATTCAAACATAAAGACTTCAAAAGAAAAAGAAATGCTAATACTTTCCACAGGAGCTAAAAATGTAAAATCAATGCAGTTTTGCAAGATGAAGTAGTGTTTGTTTGAAGATATTGTATCTTGCCATTGTATTGGGAAGAAAGGCTGTGGAGAAGGTCGGACAAGTGCCTTTGTCTCACATAACCCATGTCAGCAGAGATCAGAACAGAATGCTTTCTGGTGGGAAATATTGGCGGGTTGAGGAGAGTGAAAAAACCTGTATCTAATATAGTAAAGTGGAATAGGTCAGGTTCTTATGAAAAACAGTTTTCATCTGCCCAAAGCCATAGTTCAAATTATGTGAGCACAAATCCAAGTGAAGCTCTGGGTACTGATGTTTTTCAGCATCACACACCTGGACCATCTTCCAGAACCAAAAACCAGCAGGGTTAAAATCCTGGGATCTTGTTTACACTCACTCTCTTGCCAATGTACTGGCCTCATTGAAGCAGTCTAATGTTTTTTGGAGCACATTAGTTCCTTTAAAAGAAGTCCTCCTCTTCTCCCTACTCTCTGACATTTTTCCCTTATTTCAAAGTTGTCCATGATCTCTTTCAGGCAGGAGTCTTCCTCTAGAAAATCTTGAGAGAATCTGGGGGTTAAGGGCGTTGTCTCTTCTGCTGAAGTAACTGCATTGATGAGAGGCTGTGAAATTCTTTGCTCTGACCCAGTGTTGTGGTGGTCATTCATCCTTCTACTGCTCTGGTCACTCAGTATCTGCTCTGTGTCCTAAAGCCTCTAGGCTCCCGTGATATTTCATACTACAGAGAATTTTTAGACAAGAAAAGAAGAGAAATAAGGACTCACAAAATTCATCAAGTCCAACACTTGCATGAATGGCCCATACAGGGTTTGATCCCACAACTTTGGTGTTACTGACTCAAACGGAACTAATTTCAAGCCTCTGCTTCCTCTCTTGCAAGCTCCATTGCAGAATTCAAGGATAAAACAGGCTTTTTTTTTTTTTTTAGAACACACCTTCCATGCAATGACACACCTCTGCTGCCCAGGCTCCCCTGGGCCACAGCAGTGCAAAAACTGTTCTATATTATTCATGGCACTTCACACTTCACACACATGGCCTCTCTGCAGTGCTGCAGCAGCTGCAGATGCTCTTGCTGTGAAGGAGGCAGCAGCAGCCAGGTGGGAGGACACAAACCCCAGGGCATCAGTCCCAGCCTAAACTGACTGGGAATCTTGAGTGAGGCTGCAGCTGGGAGGTGCCACTGCAGCACCTGCTGGCTCTACAGCAGCCTCAAAGAAGCTCGGGTGGCAGCAGCCCGTGATGCTTGCAGGCACACCTGTGCTGAGGGATGAGTTTTGCCAGTACAGACAAATACCCTATGACACAGCAGACCACTGGGCAGCCAAGCTCTTGCTTTGATGCTTGCTTTTCACGTATCCCTCCTTTGGTTCATGGATGACTGCTGGGGCTTTAGAAAGGTCTTTATGAGTGCTGATCTCTGCATTGAGGAAAATTTCTGTATTAAGACATTTTATTTCAGCTGCAGCTACAGTTGTTTGGGTGCCTTTATACTACTTTGACCAAGGGAGGATGTACAGAGGGGAGCTTAGTTTCCAACAATGTCTGCAGCCCACAATGCTACTGTTCAGGAATTCCATTCCCACAGGCCTATGTGAAACACTTACCAAATCATCATAATCCCTCTCTGGAAAACGATCTCTGTTTGTGGAACGCATCTCATAGGGGTTGTTTGGCTGATATCCTGGGTTGGCATGGCCTGAAGTGGTCTGGACCCTGGGGAACAGGCTTGGTCTATCACCAGAGGTATTTATGTCGGAATACTCTGTCTTTATCAGGCTTCTCTTCTCTGGATTTTGTTTGTGTTTTGCTCTTCAGAGGAGATGAAAGAACAAAGGAGATTTTAAAAGACTATTTAGACTACTTACTTACGAAGTCCAACTTACTGATTTGTCCACTCCCACCTTATTTTGAATGCTCAGTCCTGTTTTGAAGCATGCAACACATTTTTATAGCATACCTAGTGCAAAACCCTTATTATGAACACACAGCAATGCAGTTTCTATTCAACTGTAAGAAATATTCTTACCTGACTGAAATAATAGAGACTGCTATCACTAAACTCAGGATAATGGCTCCAAACACTGTGCCCACTATTATAAGGATGAGTTCACTATCTGGGGGGAAAAGAAATCAAACAAAAAATGTGTCAATTAATAATTCACAGTGAATATTGTAAAAGGAGGGAGGGAGAAAGGAAAGGAAGGAAAGGTAGGAAAGGTAGGAAGGAAAGGTAGGAAAGGTAGGAAGGAATTTATTTTCAGGCTCCTGGTGCTCACAACACAGAAAGATGTAAATTAGGATCTGCATTAAAGACCATCTCTGTGGATGGCTATTTTGACCTCAGCTCTAATTCCTAATGCTATGCACTGAATGGTTTTACATATAGTTGTAGGCGAGGGTTAGGAACAACTGGGAGGATGTAGGGGTTAAGTTAGTATCAGTGCTAAATTGTGTAGTTAGGTGTCAAATAGGCTCTTCCCATGCCCTAGGCACATAAGGCAACAGAGAAATTTCACTTTTTTTCCCCTAACATTTTCCTTCTACAAATGCAGAATGCTGGCACCCTTAAAGGCTACTATTTTTTTGTTATGTCAGACAGATTAAGCATTACTAGGTATTTTTCAAGACCATAATTAAAAATCAGAAATTCTTATACTTACTGTCTGTGCATTCCTCCCCAGAGTAGCCCACTGGACAACTACAGGAGAGAAAAAAGAAAAAGGGTAAAGAAAGATGATCTTTAAGGTGGCTTTTAATCTAAACCATTCTATGGTTCTGTGATCACAAAACAATAGTATATTACTCCCTTTTGTCTGCAATTTCTCCACAAAGTCTGTTCATTACAGGTTTCCTCTTTAACCCTATCTTAATGTTAAATTATTTACTTTCCTTAGAGTGAAACAATCTGAGATTTTCAGAGTGATTGGTGATCTTGGCACTCAAAGTTTCAGGTTCTCAGTCTGAAAAATGTTAAAAGGACCTAATTTTTCTAAAGAACTCAACTCTGCACATCTGAGCCACTTGGAATTGCCATGCAATGTCTTTAACAAAAGCCTCAGTATAAGGTCTGTAAGGACTGGCAACTCTATCTTCCTCCCATAGTAGTTTCTTATATTT
Organism: Oxylabes madagascariensis; assembly: GCA_013400675.1. Lineage (NCBI taxonomy): Eukaryota > Metazoa > Chordata > Aves > Passeriformes > Timaliidae > Oxylabes > Oxylabes madagascariensis. The sequence continues at coordinate 9,125 of VYZR01041514.1, read as the reverse complement.
AAAATATATCAACTTCATGGTAAGAAATGTGCAATTTGCAGGAGTAATAACTACAAAAAGAGCTGAATTAATAGATATGGGGAGCGAGTCCCTGTTTATCCACCAGAGCAGAGCACAACCAGTCACTCACTCAGCCCCACCAGCAAAAACTGTTCTGCTCTATTCTAATCCTGAGCTGACAGAAATAATTTCAGAGAGAAAACCAAGCAGGAATAAGGTAGGTCTGAAAGTTATCAGGAAACAGTCCCCTCTGATACTCCAGGGATTGGAGGCACATCTTGCTCTAATGCCTGTTGCTTACTAAACACTGCAGCGCAGCAGTTTCCATAGCTCAGCCACACTGTCAGAGTAGTTTGTGTTTACGTGGTGAAGGACTTTATCCTCCTCACTGACTCAGGGTGACCTTGGGTCTCCTTGCCTTCCCTCCGAGGTGTTATGAGTGCACACAAAAGACTAATGCCAAGGAGTAAAAACGCCACAACTTGTGACACCACGGGAGTTGGTCCACCTGCTATCCCCCTTGGGCACCTCTCTGATTCACGTAGCTGCAGCCTGTTCTTCTGGACTGCAGCTGACCCTGGGATAGATGTTCTTCTCCCCTACCTTTGCCTACAACACAGGAATGCAATGAAAAGCTGAGTACTCACGCCACACAGTTTCCATTCTCGTTTTTAAAGTTAATCATGCATTTGCATTTTGGACCCTCTTCTTCTTTTACGCAGTACTTGTGTGCCGCTGCAGAACAGCTTTTACTGCAAGCTGTATTTTCAGGGAGGAAAACATGAGTGAATTGCAGATAGAAGATTATTTTATTGCTCTGGAAATACCACCCCCCCGCCCTCGCCCTTTTGTGCTTTAAAGAGTCAGAATGGCTTCTTTTAGGACTCTACCTATGTAAAACAAATACTGAAATATAAAACCACAAAATTAGAAGTAAACAGGCTGTGTTTAAAACCATCCAACTTCATCAGAAAGGAAATCTGGCTATGCTGCATCTTCCATAGGAAGCGATGGCCTGAAGTTTGATCTCACACCAGACTTGTATGGCAAACTGTATCAGTTTTAGACAGGCATGGAACCACAAAGGCCTACACTGGATCACATCTCACTGGGATTTATTGTAGCCAGCTTTCATAACTTTATCATGGATTTTTGAATTGTTTGTTGTTTTTCTGAAAATCTTACATCTTAGACATTTTTTTTTTTACTTGTGTAGTGTGAAAATTTTAGTTTCCATAAGAAGAAAATAAGGTATTTTGAAGAAAATTAGGTGCTTCACGGGGCTTTGGAGGGTAACTAAAATAAATATAAACAGAGCACTCACTAAAAGACTCAAAACAAGAAAGTAAATAAAACCCTAACAACTAACAGTTCCCAAAAATGACAGAAATCATTCTTCTCACAAAAGCCTGTCTAAATCCAAGTAATGCAAACCTAGAATTATGAACAAGGGACAGAGCCTTAACAGGTCATTGTAGTACATCATGAGACTTCCAGTTCTGTCAGCTACCTTCAAGTAACATGTAGAATTTATTCCCAAAATATGTCCTAGCAGAGAAGGCTGTAAGTATAGGACTCAATTTGTTCCATCCTTTACCTGTTTAGGTTTCAGTTCTTACCAGGACTCCAACAATGCATTTAGGGACTTGCCTACTCACTGGTTTCAGTGATGATTCTATCAAGTTTTAATGTTTTATTCTACTGGAATAAAATTATAGATTTGTTCAAAGTGAAATGTGTGGATGTGATTCTATTGCTTTCTTCACAGGATGCACATTCCCTGATTTTTAGAGGTCAGCACATTTTCCCAGCACCCTTCTCAAAAAGGGATCAAGGGAATAAGCAGGTCAGCCTTTCAGGCATACATAAAGCAGAGAGGTTCTTACCTGAACAAGAACGATCATCCCATTCTGTCCTTTCTAAATCAGGTTTGCATTTGCATTCTGGAAACATGCCCCCGACACACTCTGTGGTTTTCAGATCACATCGATAAATATCACAAGAGTTTGCCTCTTTAAAAGAGAAACAGGGAGCAAACCTGAATACCCTTTCAGAGAAAGCAGTGCACTTGCCCAGTAAATCATAAACCAATTATTTAGTAATTCTAAACAGAGAAAATTATAAGTCCTTTTCTTGGGACATCAATATTGCAGGCTTTTGGACCAGCCCTTTTTTAACTCCTTGCTCTTTACCAGTTAAGGTCCATCACATCTTCTGACCTTCTGTTTCTCAGCCTCCTACAACTACCTTCAAACCTTCCTGGCTCCAGTCTATGAAAAGGGACATTCTTCCCCTAAGTTCATATTCTGAAAACTTTCTGACTCATCTTAAAAAAAAAAAAACCCTACAGAGAAAAACCGTAACTATTCTCCTCATTTTTTCCACAACTGAACTGTGAGACCCAGATCCCATGCAGTTCTAGGGAGATATAAATCTTTATGGGCATGCAGCTCATTTCATGAGCAGCATTAGTATCCTGATAACCCAGCGTGTTGCTCTTCAGATCCATGTCCTTGTGGTGGGAATGGTTTAGAGACCTCAGTGCATAGCATGTTGTAGAGGGATGTGACTGCACGGGTGCCTTGGCAGCTCTCAGTGGTTTCCTATTTCCTTCTCACTGCTGAGGTGGATACAGTCACCTTCAGAGACCAAACCTGGGCTTTAAGCCATGAAATGGACTCTTAATTATTAGCTATGCCTTTTAAGAGAGCTGATTTCAAAATAGGAACTTATATTTAAAAAAAAAGAAATTTAAAAAGAGAAAAAAATTCCTTATTTTAATTAGAAACTCTTTCTCCCAGTATTACACCTTTAATAATGCAAGACTTTACTGGTTTAGATCAACAAATCCCTTAGCTCAGTAGCTAATCAGTAAGACCTCATTCCAATTACCATGGCTTATTATGGGAGAAGTCTAAAGAGAGTTTCATCCTATTCTGTCCGTAAAATACTGGCTTATTTTCAGAAGCACAGTATATAGCTGTATATATTTTATCCTGATTTTTCCCATTTCTTAACACTCAGCAGGTTAAAACCACCATGCCATTGCTTACCAGGGAATAACTATTTTCCTTTTCTTATTTACACAGGAAGTAGGAAGCCTTAATAAGATAAAAGAGCCTAGCACTAAATGGTTGAATCTTCAAAATTACCCAAGATTGAACATTCAGCTCCTTAAAATCAGCAAGGCTTATGATTTGATGGGCTCCTATGCCCACAGAAAAGTTCCAACCATGTTTTAAGAACCTCTGTTTCTGCTGATTAATTACTTCCCTAGCAAGGAGTTACATACCGTCATAAGAAAAGACAAAGGACTCGTTTTCATTTTTTATTGCTTGTTGTACTGCAGAGTTAACTGAGACCTCATTTTCAGGTGAGTCCTCCGTGAACAGATTTGTCACTGTTACATTCAGTAGAGAATTTCTGCTTTCTCTTTGTCTGCAAAGGACAGATAGTACCATTTTAAAGTTTCACATAATCCAGATGGATAGCAAGCTAGATGCAAAGATGAGAGAAAATTTCTGCCAAAACTCCCTCTCTCCCCCAGCTTCTTTCTTCCCATAATGTAAGTAGTTGCCAAGAGACCTGAAAATGAGTGTAATTCTTGCTCAGGAATATATTAACAGCCATCTTTCCAGTAGGTCCAGGTGTAAATAGGTAGCTGCTGGATTTAATGCTAACAACATCGCTCCTTTGTGTACTGTTGATACACAACTGACATTTTCTAACTGGGTTAACCTCAAGCCATCTGCAGTGTGGAGAACCTCATCTGTTAGACCCTAACTTTCACATGCTTGCATCTGCCTGTGGTGTCATCCAGGCATGATGTGGAGAGCCCACCCTGGAGCGTGGTGAAGATAATTCAGGGTATGACCACAATGAATGCAGAAGGGTCTGTTTGTGATGTAGAGGTATCTGTGCAAACAACACACTGTCTAGATTGGGTTCAGCTCACAGCAACCTCCCTGGTGTGAGGTGGAGAACAGCAGTGACTTCCCTGTTCTTCAGCTAAACCTCATGCTGCCAGGATATGCACACAAATATCCTTAAGTGGCAGATTGCTGTAGTTCCTTGAGGTGTTGCTGTGCCCCACGTCACGACTGCTCTGCTGGAAGTTACTGCCCCCACAACTCTGTCAGAACAACATTCTGCTTAGCTGCTTAATCCCTGGGGTGCACTGAAAGGGTTGGCACTGTGTGCTAGAATGCCAAGTTTTGCTTGATGGGGGTTAGGAAACACAGAGATGCTAGCAGAGCTCTGGGGACAGTAACCTGTAACAGACAGGGATGGGAAAAGAGGAACATCTCACAAGGTCTAGCTAGACCAGCAGGGGACCTATGCCCACAGTACAGTCACCACAACTCATTCAGTAGCATCTTTGCTCAATCTGACATCAGGAGACACCAACAAATGCACAATAAAATTCATTTTCTATGCCTCCTGTAATGAGGATGGTTTTTTTAAATTAAACTGGGACTTCAAGCTGGGTAGCACACCCAGCGGTCATAGGAACCTCAGAGTTAACTGTTAGAATTCCAGACATGTCAGATATCACAGGGACTGCTAGTTACAGCACAGTGTTGTATCCTACATGGTGCTAGAAGCAGGACATCCAGTGCAGAGCTGCCTCAGCCAGCCCATTTCACAGACACATTGGGTAAAAATGCAGCCAGCATCCCTCCTTTATGGGGAAGCATTCTGAGCTGAACTCATCCCATATCTTTTATTGAACTGAGAACTTCGTGGGAAACAGATTAAAATGAGGTATGTGCAAGTATGTACTGTGCAAAAAACGAACCAGCAAACTTACCTAATTTCCGCGATGACAGTTTCTCTATAGCCTGTTGATTGATTGAAGGCCTTGTTAAACTATAAAAGAGAAAGAAATTGGAGTTCAATGCAAGCAGAAACATAGACCAAAATCACATGAACCACTGAGGCTTGAGTGGTAAAGTTTTAATACAGAACATGCTACTATAACCACGAATAAAGTAAGGTGATATGTTAAATCCACCAGGCAAGGTATTGCAGATGAGGAACATGGGGTGGTGCTGTAGAATATGGAAGAACAGGGAATATGGGAGGGCAGTGGAGGGATGGAGAATGAACATCAGGCAGTGCATTAGGGTTCACTGGCTGATAGTTACTGATACCCCTGTGCAAACTCATTGCTTTGGAGCGTGTCTCCACAGCATCAATCTGTGTACAAGTAGGGGGAGGAGGGAGAAGTCGACCTCCTCACAGATGCCACCTGTCCCTGAGAGGCAGTGCAGTGGGATCAGCAGGGGCTCATCTTGTGGGAAAAGCACTGAGGAAAGCATTGGGAGCTGAATAGGATCAGAAGAAAGGTCACTGCTCTCCCTCATCCCATGTGAAGCAGGGAACAACCAGTGGAGGCTGCCTTCAACAGCCACACGAGCAGGAGGCACCATGATAAAAGGATAAGATCAATTCTAAGGTCTAATTCAACTGAAAGATAAACAATCCATCTTTCTTTGTAATAAAATTCAGAATATTTTCTATGCTATTTTCACTTTTGCATTCTATTATGTATCTATTTTAGTCCTATATATGATGCTCTTCTTTCTATCATGAAAAAATGCTGGACCAAAAAAATTGAGAAAATATTTTTTAACATTCTGGAGGAACAACTTTTGGTCACTTTCTGATACAACATTCATAGTAAGCGAGATAAAAATATGTAGAAATTGATAACCATTTTTGATGATTCCTGATTAACATCTGGTGAATATTTTTTAATCAGATATCTGGTAGAGTTGCATATCTATTCTTCCTTACTGCCAGAAAGAAAAATAAGCAAATCCACTTGTTTCAACATGGCAGTATAAATTAAACTGATCATCTTATTTCTCCAGGAAATCTATTACCAGATTTTATGTATAACCATAGAATTATAAAAAATGTGCCGTATCCATTTCACTAATAACATTAAAATACTAATACTGGCAGACTTACGGAAGAGGCTTATTTTTCAGTATTTAGACAGTTGGACAGCCATTCGGAAAAGTTTGTGCTATGTGGAATCAATAATTTTCTTTAAAAAAATTAAAGTTGTTCATTTTTACTCATACCACTGAGTATTATTGAGCCTTCAGCAAACAGCAGAGATCAGAAACTCAATAGGCTGGAAAACTTCACTCAGCCCCATTGTTTCTGGAGAGGGAATGGTGAAAGATGCAGAGCAATTTATGTGAGAACTCCCCAGAATAGAAATGGTACTAAAAATGCAGATATCACTTCAGGGATTCCCTTCACTTCAGCAAGAGCCACGCATGTGCTCATCTGAGGACAAAGTTCAAGTCTTTTATAAATAGGTCTAAACTAATGTGAAGCATTCTTTGAAAGAAGTAGATCTCTTGTAGAATGGAACTTTTCTAGGCCCCACATTAAAGAGAGTGTGTGTCCTCTCTGTCTGCATGACATCCAGTATAGCATTAAATATATGGGGAGTGGGGGGGAAACCATTGTCACTCACAAATTCTGATACATTCTTGAACACCTCTTCATACTCTGGGGAATTTACAACTAGAAGACTATCACTGTAAGGTACTCTCACTCCAATGCTCGCTGGGAATACTTTCCCTGGAATGAGAACAGAGAGTGTAAATTAGAAAGCATTCAAGAAAGTCCAGTTTCACCTTAGAGTTCTCCAGCCTTCAGGGATGGGGAAATACAATGCAGAAAAAAAAAATCGGTGCTATTTTTCTTACACGGGAGGGATCAACAGAGGACAAATCAACTCAGTCACAATGGGGGATGTACTTTGGCTGCCAGGGAAGAAGGCAGGAACCTGGGCCCAACCAATCTGTCCTGATTATGAAACTGAATAACATTAAACTGTCAGCATGACCTGAAGCTAAAAGACCCTCTGTGAGGATTTAGTGAGAAAAAATGTATATTAAGGACTCCAAATTTGCAGCTATTAAGCAGCTAATGTGGTTGACTGTGGTTTATAGAGAAAATAATTCAGAATCGACCTGCTTTTTAGGCTTCACAAGTAAATTTGAGAATCCTGCTTGCTGATCCTTAAATAAGAAGCCCTATTTTCTCACATGCTTGGCCTTCAGAAGCATTTCAGAGATGAATTTCAACAGGACTCTGATGGTGTTTAGCAACAGGGAAAATCAATCTGATTGTTCACAGGTCTTCATGAGTTTGGTCCTTTTTAAATCATTGCCATTAATATCGATGTCAGGTTTACACTTGCATTTTTTTTCCTGCTTTTCACTCATTTTAATCTCCTGCATCCGTGACAGAGAATTCACCTTCTTTTCCTAGAACATTAACCTCTTTGGCTGACTCTGTTTTGTGAGATAGCAATCTAGATCATTGTAGGAGTGGCTGTCTGCAAAGCAAGAAATCACTCAGCAGTCACTTTCCCAGACTGATTGTGTTTTCAATTATAACATGAAAACAAGCTATATGGGGAGCAAAATTCACCTGAGCAGGTAGGTAAAAGCATTGATGCCCTTCTGCAACTCACCTCTGAAACAATTCTTATTGCTGTAGTAGAATCCATATTGACATTCACAGGTAAAAGTGCTATTTAAGGAAATACATGTAGCCGAATTTTTTCCACAAGGATCTCCATGGCAGAAGTCCACTAATACCAAGATGAAAGATATTGATGTTAGGGTTTCTGTGAATTTCTGCAATAGCCAGTTCATATATAAAGTAATTCATATATTGAATAGTTCATATATACTTCTACTAAAGGAATCTACCAGGTATGTTTTAGAGAGTATAGATGCAATTGCAGAGCATACAGCTATATCTTGTTTGTTTAATGTAGAGTAACTGTTTTCCCTACACAATCCAGCAGGATATCACAGTGAGGACACCATGTATGGCTGAAATTCATTATCTGTCATATTGAGCTTTCATAGTTCAATTTCACTTAATACAACTAAAACCAAATCAAAGGAAGAAAGTATATCAAGGCTTGCCAAGACCAGTAACTGTTGGAAAGACAGACTACAATAGCCTGTGTGTCTTTAATATTGCGGTGGTACATACTTGTCTTATTATGACAGTGTCATAGCACGGTCCTTTACTGCAGATACATTAATAAAATGTGAATCCAAAGTGAATCATAACAGTCTATTTTCTCAGAGTAATTATATATATTCTGTAAGGTTTTAGAGTATGCATTTTAGACCTATACATAATTTGAGTGGTTAATAAGTAATTAAAAGTTATATTTCTATACATCTTATATATAGAATGGTAATTACAGTTCTCTTCCAAGACATCAAATTCTATTTTTCACCCTGCCTGGTTTTTTACACTTCATTCCGTAAGTACATTCTCATAGATGAAACATTTTCTGTGAAATGGGGAAAAAAATAGGAATTCTCCTTCACACCCCAAACAATAAAAAGTAAAACACTTAATGAATTTTCATTTCCTATAAGGTTCATCTCCAAATATTTTTTCCAGAGGACCTAGCGAAGCCAAATTTTTTTCCTGATGAAAAAGATTTCAAGCAGAAAGCAACAGCAATTCTGAACTCCTCCAAACACATTCCACTTGCAGCAAGGGCCCTCGGGGAAGAGTGGTGGGGAGATACAGCTTTAAATGGGACACTTTACCTACACTGGAAGGGCCTACTGGGATGGAAGACGGTGGGGTATGGGGAGGTCCTGGGACAGACACATGCACGGTTCCCCAGACACGGTTCCTGGCCCCAGCCCCACACCACAGAGTGCCCCAGCTCCCTCCCTGCCCTTGCTCCAACAGCCTCAGGCACCACTCCCTGCACGGCCAGGTCAGGGGCTGGCCTGGGCACTCTTTGCAGGGATCCTCTTGTATCCCTGCCAGCTGAAGGAGGCAAAAGCACTTAGCACAAAAAAAAGCAGCCTACTCCAATCTTCCCCAACACATTCTCCTTGCAGCAAAGGCCAGCAGGAAAAGAGAAAAGAGTGGAGGATATTCATGGCCACCATCTGGGCAGCTTTGCCTCTATGGGAAGAGGAACATGGGAAACCCAGGCAGGGGAACTCCTCCTTCTGTGAGGGGGCTACAGAGCTCCCTGGGACCTGGTTACACCAAGGTGTCCCAAGAAAACGCGGCCTGAGCATTTTTGCTCCTTACCTGCAGGTTCT
>VYZR01041501.1:0-17453 GCA_013400675.1 Oxylabes madagascariensis | reverse complement strand
GTCGCTGCCGGCGAGGAGGCAGCGGCGGGGAGGTCAGGCCGTGGCCCGGTGCCGCTGTCAGCCCGCGGGGACCCTGCGCCGCCGCCGCGTCCCGCCCGCAGCACCGCGGGTAGCGGGAGGCACTGCCAGTACAGCCCCGCTCCGGGCAGCGCCCGCCCCCCGCTACCTCCCCGGCCAATAGCACCGCGGCCAGCCGCCGCCGCGAGTTCTGATTGGTCTAACGGCACGTCACTCATGCGGGCAGAGGCCCCGCCCACTCTTCACTCTGAGGGGCCGGAGGCCGGCGGTGCTGTCGCGTTCCTTTGAAATTCCAAGGAAATTCACCAAATCGCTGCTATAGGGATTTTTCGGCCGTAATGTCGTTGTTGAGATGCCAGAGGTTTCTAAAGCTGCTGATGGTGGAGGAACGCCTCCCCTGTTCAGTGACAGAAGTAGTTACAGGTTCGGCACTGTGAAAACCGCACGTCCTTACGGAGTTTCTGAGGCAGGGTTTGTTTCAGCGGGGAAAAAAGTTGTTTGTTAATTGCAAAATCAAAGAGACCAGTATATAACTATATAAATTACATTAGTGTATAACTATGTACGGGCTCATTCTTGTATTGGTGCCTGAAATGGGGTACAGGTGCTTCACTAACTTTGGTCATGTGTGCTCAATAGTAAAGAGCATTTCTTTGGTGACTGGAATTTTTAACCTTAAGAAACCACCCACTTCTGAATTATGTGGTTATACTTACAAATTATGAGTAAATATGACAACAGGAGTTTTGATAATACTGAAGGTCCTTGGCTTGGTGCCAAGTGCATGTACTAAGGGTGATAAAAGTGGCAAAAAGCTGGTCATTTTTCCTATTTCTGAGGTAAAACCTTTGAACAACGCAAATAATCCATCTTAAACTCCTTATCTGCCAGACTGTATCTACATTCTTTCTCTAAATAGATACAAAGAATTGTCTAACTCGTTATTTCAAGTAGACAATTGTTTTACCTAGTATGTATTATTATGGATTAGAGGGTTAAAGCTGCCAAATTCAGGTCTGTGCTATACAGGGAATATCATTACTTCTATTCCTTTTCTTCAGAACTGAGAACAGCAAACTCTTTTTTTTTTTTCTTCTGCTTCACCCTTTATTGGGACATTTCTTTCATGTCTTGAGGCCTCATAATCTTTTCTGCTTAAACATAAACAACATCATGAAGAAGGGCAAGGAAGATCACTTATGTTTCTCATATACATCAGCAGACTACAGCTACCACGCCTAGATTTAATATTAGGATTGCCCATATAATGTTTTTTTAAATCAATAATTGCTATTTCAGTTTGCTTATCCAGCAAACTGGGGGAAATGTGAACATTTTCATGAACAGTTAATATTTGCTTTTCCTTTAAAGTTTAACACTTTAAATTTTAAGCAGGCCAACATGTTTAGATAAACTTGCCTAGTCACAAATCTGTTTCAAAGTAAGAGTAACTTGCAAAAACTTCTCTTTACTTTCCTATGAACCCTTCTTATTATATGCAACAGGAATGGATATATGTGCATGTACCTACGTGTATGCCTGCATAAAAACCAAACAAACAAGAGGGGATTAAATATTGGCTAAGAAAATATGCAAACCCCCAACCAAAACCCAGGGGAGAGCTGGTGGCAACACCAGTGGCACCTATTGCCAACAGTGTTTGCACTTCAGCTTAACTAAAACCAAGTGACTGCATTTCTTAAGAAAGGTCACATGCAAAACTCAAAGACACAAATACTTTCATCTCTCATCTTGCTCTAATTTTATGTCTTTTCAGGAAGAAAAAGCAGTGAATGCTTTTTGGTTTGACTTCCACAGGTATATGGCTGTAGGCATCTTCATTTATTCCCTTTTCCCCCCCTCTCCTATCTTGATATTTGTTTCCTGTGGTGCCTTATTTGCCTCCCGTTATATACCTGCATTAAGTAAACAAACTTCAAACAATTCCAAATTAATCATCTTTATTTACCTGGGGAGACTGGTTCTCTGCTGCCACATGACTTTCTGAGGCATGATCCAAACCACACTTCGCCCTTAATTAAGGTTTGGGGAGATGAAAAGACAGAGTGCTTAGCATTTGTGTTTTGTTGTATTTAAAGTGAGTTTAAACACAAACTACAAGGTCAGTGTCACACACGGTTGTGCTGTGACTGAAATTTACACATAGCTCAATGATTTACACCCAAGGGAAGGATCTAGAATTAGTTGAGTAGAAGGTCAATAGTGCCTCTTGCTTTGCTAATTAAGTTCCACAGGCACCCCAAGCTTTCATCCTACGTCTATCAGACCTCTCTGGCTGCCTTGGTCCTCACTTCCTCTGTGATTAAATCAGAGTTACAAATGTTCCCAAGCTCCCTACAACATCTGAACGCTCTGAGTGCCTCTACTGTTAGAGCCAGAGCATTTAACTCCAGCACAGAGCATGTGGGACAAGATGACTTTTAAAATAAGAGATCAGAAAAGAGAAGCACAAGAGAGAGCATGCTCACTTCTTAATTAAACTGATTATTGATGAAAACACTTGTCACAGGATTGGGAGGCTTATTGACCCTTCTGCTAAAGATGTTCAAACTTGTATCTTCCAGAGGATCCAAATTATGCATCTAGAGATGAGGCTTGGATGCATTTTCTACCCTGAGCCACAAGTAATAAGGTCAGAAAAACATAAAAACTCTGGTTCAGGCTCACATAATAAAAATATAATTGATATTACTGAGTCACAAAATAAATTCAGCTACTGCACGTGGACTGGTTATGAAATGATACAATGAATCTATTCTCAAGACCTGAAATTTTAATTGGCCTTTATAAATATCCAGTATTTATATATTTGCAGTGCCTGGGGAATCTTTTCCACTCATCCTTCTGTTTTCATGCCTGGTGTGGCACAGAAAAAACATGGAAAGAGCCACAAAGAATGGTGATGTGACAGAGGATTGAAGGGTAGGTATGGCAACTACAGACAGAAGTAGGTTGCTATTCTATTTTAGAAAAAAAGATTTATTAATAGAGCCAACAGATTAATGTCAGTTTTAATGCAATAAACAGAATATTCTGTCTGTGCTGACTCCCAACACACACCCAGGGCAATTTTATATCTCCAATATAAAGCATGAAGCTTCACAGCCATGAAGTTCATGCTGTGAAAGGTCAGCCAGCTCCTGGGTGACACGTGCTGAGGTGTTGGACACGGTCTGTGGTGAGCAGAAGAGATGGAATAAGAGATAGGTGATGATAAACTGGGGTCTCTGCGTCTCTAGGATAGGTCTGAACACATTTTGCAGCTTTGATGATAAGTTTATCACTCAGTAACTGGCATTGTACGTAGCCTTTTTAATTTTGTGTTTTCAGTCGTCAGATCTAATGGAAAACATGGAAAACACTGAAATGCATCTTCAGAAGAGGTGGGCTTTAACAGATCATTGAGGGGACAACAAGGTAAGCAGGCAGGAAGTAAAATCTGGCTTTTATGGGAAATAGCACTTTGGACTGTCATTGGACAGAGTGAGACACTGACATGCACAGAAAATATGAAAAAATAACGTAAAAGAGAATCAGGGAAAGACAAATAGGAAACTTTACTTTCTGTTTGTCATTTTTTACCCTCCTCTGCTGTAGTTATTAGGGCAAGGTGTCAATTTAAATTACTGTGAAAAAAAAAAGATTAGCCTCAAATATAGAAAAGTGTGTTAGAATATTAATAATTTATAAGTTTCAAACACGGTTTTCCTTGCTTCTCTCATTCTCTGTAGATGAGAATGACTTCAGTGATTTTGGAGCAGTTGTCTTCAACCTTTGAGGTTTGCATGGGGTTAGTAAATGCCAGTGGTCCTAGACCTAGTCCTTTTTAATAAAAAATAGAATTTAATTAATCTATATTAGTTGTTTCTAATAATGTATTGCTTTACTTAAACTACTCGTGATCATCATTATGAAGAAGTGTTTCATATTTAGGGCTGGAAGGACAGCTGTAATCTAGTCCTTGAGATCATGGAAGGAGCAAAAGCAGAGTAAGAAATGCAGCACTTTTCATGTAGTGGGGTATTCAAACATCTTTAGCATCCTGGATACCTCAGTTGTGTGGTTTTACTCCTCAAAACTACATCATTAAAATGATTTCACATCATAGACACACAATTTTCTTTTGTTAATGCAGATTTGATTTCCTTTCAAGGTAGAGCGCCCACATGAATGTTTTTCTCCATTTGTTCTCTGTGTTATTAACAGCGTTGTCTGAAGCATCTGCTCAGTGACAGTTCATAAAACCTCAGTTTTGGAACCTGATTTTGCCCATGAAAGCTTTATTCTGCATAAGGAAAGATTTAAAGCTGAACACGGCCATATTTTGTTCTGTTGTTACAACCAGAAGCTCTTGAGTTTTTAAATGGGTCAACCCTCCGTATGACTTGGTCACATGTTCTTTAAATTAGTCAAGTGCTTAATTAGCATGCTGGATGTTTGCATGTGTAAATAGAGATGTTTGATCCAAGAGATACCTTGGTACAATAGGTGTCATTTCACGTGTTCCAATTCCACAGAAAGAAGGGAATCCTAAATGAACGGAGCTTGAATTTGCAGAAAATTAAAGGCAACTAAAAATGTTGTCTTCCCAGCAGGACTGGAAAATCAGACTGTTGTTTCATTGCCAGGAGAAATCAGATACATGCCTTTGAAAATTTTGGAGATGTGTGTGTAGCTAAATGCATCCGCAGGGCTCTAGGCTGATACATAGAGATTATTGATATAATTCATTAACACCAGTGGTGATGGATTTCAGCATGGCTCATACCTCAAATTTCAGTTAGTTTGGTACTAAACAATGTTACAATTTGTTCTTTACAGTGGTGAGTTCTGAATTTCCTTGTGAATATGGGATCATGGCGCTGACTGGAAAATAAAATATCATCATAGGGAGCTTATGGGGAAAAACCAACAACAACAAACACGGTGGAATGGCAACAAACCAGATGGATTTGTGGTAACCACAGCAAATATGGATGCTGGGGAACAAGGAAAGGCAAACAAGCGGTTTGTGAGATACTGAGAAAGGAAATGTCTTTGAAACCAATAGGAGATAGAAATTCTCCAGTCTTGATCTACTCACCAAGGCACAGCTGAGAGGTTTGAGTCAGGCAGCCAGTGGTGTTTAGGTGTCCTGAGAAATGCTGCATTGATCCCTTTCTGTTTCAGTGAGCTGGGAAAATGGGACGCCCTGCAAGCAGAGGGACATCAAAGGCTCTTACCGGGTGACAATGGTGGCAGGCACACGTGGCACTTGTGTGCCAGAGCATCAGCAAGCACTCCACAAGGGTGGTAATCCTCTCTGCTGACTGGATGGGTCAGCTTCCCATGGCATTGCTACAGATTCCTAGTGTAGAGACAGGCTGTGAGATCCCATTAAAATAGCATTTTCTTGGTGTTTATAATCCAAATGTAGTTGAAAATTATTTCTCTTTAACTTTTTTTTTGTCCTGAAAATACACACACTTTCATATATTTAAATTGATTCATTTTCAGTGTCTCCAGCTGGTTAATAGATGCTAAACATAACTGATTTTTTAAAGATCATTTCAATGAATTGTGAAATAAAGGCAGTTTTAAGAATCTGCTTTATTCTAGAAGATGGATATAGCTGTCCCTTGAGGTGCCATGCTTAAGAGCAATAACAACCACTGAGGTTTGTCCCTTGAGATAGTGGCAAATAGAGGCCAGGGAATAATTAATCCTAGGGCACCAGCACACTAATTAGTATTGCTGGAATCGATAGGAGTTTCAGTACCTTTGAAGATCTATTTTTATTTTGATGTGAATATTTTAGCCTTCTTTTTTCACTTGAAGTAGCTGCCATTCTCAGTCTGTTTTCCATCATCACAGGAGACATTTAAGGATGGAAGAGTGGCAAAAACATCTTCATTCTGACAACATGAAAGGCTACAAAAAATCCTGGGGTTAGTGGGACATTAGATAAATATAAAATAACTCTTCCAGCCTGGACTAATTGATCCAGCCCAGTGCCTGCCATCTGGCCAGCAGTTTGCTGGTGCCCTTTGCCCCAGACCTCAGCATTTGAGTTGCTGTTCCAGTCATCGCCTAAAAGCAATTAGTTCTAGATCGTTATGAGTTGCAAAGATGGCCATTGTTTTGTTTAACATTTATGCAATGCCAGGGACCTGCTTCTGAATTACAGTCCTGGACAAGCCCTTGGCTGTTTTGACCACAGGTAGGTGCATGGAAAACAAATGGTGGATTTTTTCCTGCTCTTGAAGCCCAAGTTCTCTTCTTGACCTCATTTTTCAGTTCACATAAAATTCATTGCCTCAGATAGGTAAGTTGGAATTATGGAAACTCAAAATATACAAAAAAACAGCAAAACAATTCCCTAATTACAGTGTCTTTAGTTAGACATTTAGTCCATTTCTGTACATCCTAAAGACTGCCAGCTTTTTATATGTTTGAAGAGCTGTGTTTCTAAAATGTTCATCTTCTTTACAAAAGTTGCTAAAATAATTATTTTGACCTATCATGGAAACTGTAACAAATTATTAGTGTGCTTCGGGTTTCTTTTTTCCCTGGAGGTTGATGCTAAGCTACCAGGTTAATTGACATGTTTCTTTCCAGCTCCTAATTGCTACCTGCACCCTGGCTGGACGTTTCCAAGATATTTACAAGAGGTTTACAAGCCCTTTACACTGCCAAGAAACTTATGATGTAGGGATAAAAATGAAATACAGATCATAGCTTCCAAACCACCCAACTCATAAACACACTAAACCCTCCTGCACAGATCTACAGGGATCTATCAGCATTCCTACCCAGCTTTGGTTGCATTTCCTATTTTCCTTGGATTGAGGGCAGTGGTTGAACAGCACAATTGGGTCTTGACCTGTAACATGGACTTCCAAACAATTTTAAGAGGCATACACATTTTTCACTTTGTTTTTTTTTCAATACTTTTGGTCTAAATATATTTGGTAAGTTTTTACAGCTACAAGAAAGAGCTGTAATATATTATTTGTAATATGTTAATATGTTACATCATATTAAGCATGGAAATTTGGCCTAGTTTTGACCAGAACTACTTTTGATTCCCCCAGGGTGGAAACAACTCTTTTTCAGTGGTCCTCTGTTTATCATATTATTTGAGAAGGTTCTTTTTTTTCCTTTTCTTTTGCTGTTAGTATGGTAGAGGGGTTCTTTACTTGTTTTCACAATGTGCTAATGCCTCTTCAGTTTGGTATTTTTATCCATACATATTCCTGAAACTGAAATAGTTTTCAAGATCTGGAAGGCTGAGATATCTTGGTTTTCTGCCTGTGTGACAGATTCCTGAGGCTTTTCACTGAGGCTTCCACAATGATGGTTTCTTCCTTTTCCTCCTCACCACTCCTAGGGATTGCAACCAATATTTCCTCTCCCATTGTACTTGAGAATTATTTTTAAGTATTCCCCTGTGGACTGGAGGCAGACCTGGTCTATCCCCCTCTATTTTGATACTTTTGAACAGGGAGGTTTTGCTATGATCCATATTGACTTATCCTACACTATCCACCCTCCATTCTTCATTTACTTTACTCCTTTTGTCCAGTTCTGATACATTCTGACTCAACATTTTATTGAGTGCTGATGGGTCCTGGCACCAGCCCCACTTTTACTGAATCATCCAGACTGTTCCAATATTTTTTGGGGATCGGTTTCTGGCTGTGCAATGCACAGAACACTACAGAGCACCGTGACTCTTCCATCACAGGTGATGTGTCCCAGGAATTTTCTCCCAATGACACAGGCAAGCGTGTTTCATCTTGAGTGGCAATAACAAATTGGTCTGTGTCAGCCATCTCCTTGTTGGAAAAATATTCCTGATTATATGATAACAAGCAGCCCTGTGTCATAACTGGAATTAGGGATCCAAGGAGGTGGATGGCGTTATGTTTATTCAGGCTGCACATTGACAAGGTGGTTCCTGAGCCAACAGTGCTAATTAGCAACATGTGCCTGTACTGAGCAGACAATTAGGTTTGCAACCTTAGTATGGGATTGCTTTCCTAATGTTTTTTTCCTCAGGATTTTACTTCTTGAGGTTGGAATTACACATGCTCTTCTGCTGTAGCAAAACCATGGTGGGATATACATTCTGCATCTTCACAAGATGGGTGAAATGGCAAAAGATTGTTCATTCACATAAAAACCGGGAAGAACCATGTTGGAAAAGCGTGACCAGTGCATATGGAAGGTGCTTTCTGAGCAACATATTCACTTAGAAAGTTTCCATTGATTACTACACTCACTTGGCAATAAATGTCCAGCTACAAATTCCTGCTCTCAACATACTAAGATTAAATCTCACAGAAAAAGGTTTCCAATATTTTTAATAAGGGTAATATAATTTAGTAGTGAATACTAGAATAATGTTACAATACTATACAGAATAAAAAGAGTTCTTTGAAACTCTTTTACAGATTTTTTTGAGAGAGAAACAATGATTTTTCCTCTATCTCAAAGTTTCCTGTTTTAGTGGCCTACTAGTGGTGCAAAGCTTGGGTGTCTGGCTTGTTTTTCTTTTTTAAAAAAGCCAATATTAATGGTCATGCTGGGTGAGTTCTATCACACTTTTCACGTAGGACTTATAAATTTTAGATATAACTTAAAATTTCAGCAACCACTCATTTATTTACTAAATTAGAATTTTATGCTATTGGTTCTCAGGTATTTAAGCAATATGAAATATACCTCAAACTGAAACATTTATAGCATTCTACTGTAGGTTTCTTTGCAAGTAGGCAAAGTTTTCTGGTGTTTAGTGGAAAGGGTGAAAAAACTCTTGAGTTTACCAGAGAAATCAGAGATAAGAAGATTAGGGGTCATAAAGTGAAAAGGTAAGAAGTTCTTAGCAAAAAGAGAATTCTGCAATTAAAAATATTTTGTTGTGGGTTTCCCCCTTATTCTCACATTTAGCTTTTTTAAGGAATTATTTTATTGCTGGAAATACTGATTCATTGTAGGGGTTTTTTCCCCCACAAACATGTTTGAACTTTACATTATATATACCAATTCAAAGTGAGGCACCTGAAGCCTCACAGTGTTTTTTGATCTGCTCCTCCGTTGGGGCAGGGTAGAACAAAACAGTGGCAAAGTTTCACTGCCACACTGCACTTCCCTCTGTGGAAAAACCTCTGCAACGGTGCTTAGTCTGTCTTGCCAGTGAAGAGAAAGGGATGCTCCCCCTTCCAGAGGCTTTAGGCTAAGGATGAGGGAAGAAAGCAGATTTCTATTTTTAGTTTCATAAACAGAAAGTTGGCAGCTTTGCTGCCCCGCAGTCGGGATGTTACTCTGGACATCCTGCATTCTTCGTGTGCCAGGCGCTGCACATGCCGGTCCCTCTGTGTGGCAAGGACCTAGTGACAGAGTCACCTTGTGGGGACGGGATCACCTGTGCCACGTAGGCAGCGCCTCACACACACCCCCATCCCACGAGCAGTGACAGCCAGCCCTTGTTCACACGCCTGTGCCTTCATCCTTCCCCGCAGCATCCCGCATCTTGCTCCTTTTGGAGCTCCCACACGTTTCACGGACAACCTGGAGCGGTTTAAATGCGGCGCTGTTGCGGCCTCAAGAGGGAGGCAGCGGGTTACGTGACACGGCAAAGCTGCTAATCCTATCGAGTTCGGGATTCCTTGGCAAAATAAAGGTTTAAGCACGACTGGGGGGAGCAGAATTTAGGCACAGCCGGTGTAGATTATGCTAGAGTAGTAGCTAGGAAGCTGTTGCTACACTTGGTGTATTTCAGCAGCACAACAAACGCTGTAGCTGTTGTCCGATGGTTCTGAATGATCCCAGGTGAGGCAGATGTGGGGTTTGACCTTGAATGTTCTCAATAATTTCTTTTCAATTCTTTCCAGCGCTGTTTGCCGTTGTAAATAACCTCATCTCAGCATGTCCTGATAAGCTTTGGGGCATCCACTTCACAGCACTCTTAGAGGGTAATACTTTATTTGGCTTCCTGGCGACTTCCTGACTGCTGAGGGTTATGAAAAATACAATATTTAACTGTAATTCTTTCTCTGTGGCTGTTATTTCCATTGGCTTTGTAATCACAGTGATAGAGTCTTGCTAAGGTTCTTGTCAATACTGTGTCCCTGGTTAATAGGGGAGAGCTGAGGATATGAACATTGTTTCAGGAAACATGACACATATCCGTTGCAATCAATACACGTAATTTGCTCTATCAAGTGCCTCATGAGACAGATTGATATCACAGCCAGTGAATGGCTGTAGTAACAAGTGCAATTTTGACATGAAGTTCTTCCAAATGCGTATTTTGGCACTCAGGACTGCAGCAGGTTTCCACACAGACATGATATAGCATTGGAGCCTGTGACCAGATAACTGAGATTATTTCAAGTTCCTCCAAAGAGTTATTTTACACTGGCAGCTATCATACACAGACTTGGCAGGCCTGGTGTTAGATCAGAGCTAAGGATCTGGGTGACTGGGGAAGTTTATCCTGCTGTAACTTTATAGCTGGATGTTGTAAATTAGAAGATGTTAAATGCTGAAGAACATCATTGTCTGCAGCTATTTGGTAATGCCTGATGGCTCTCAGAATGTTCTGGTTGTTTGATTCCTGCATTAGAAAGAAAATGCAGGCACTGTAAAATTGTAATTAACACTAAGAGTGAAATGAGAAGAGGAGGAGTGGGAAAAGAGGCCTCAGTAAGTTTCAGTACACCCTTCATCTTGAATATTGTCTTATGATGAAGCAAGTACTCTTTTACTGTCTTCATTTGATCTGATTCCAGGTAAAATATAATTCCTCCCGCCAACCCTCACTGATAAGATTTCTGATGCTGATTGATACTGTACCAAGTTTTTATCCAGAATTTAATGCATTCTAGTCTAATCTTTCTTATTTTGACAGCTTTCTCCACCTTTTGTCATCACAATCATTTTATTGAGCAAAATAATCCAACATAGATCCATAATTTTTGTAGTTCCATAATCTTTCCAAATAAAGCCTACTATAACACTTGCTCAGTTGTTTGGTGCACTTCAAATTTTAAAAAGCATTTTTATATCATCTCTCATCTTCATACACTCCAAATTTCAGGACAGAAATGTTCAATGCTTGTTGAGGATTACATTTTAAATTGAGTAAAATGTCATTGGTTGTTTCTGAGATGAGTTTACTTTTCCTACTTCAATTGTTTTTCAAAAAACACCCATGGAATAAATGCATTACAAGTGAAACAGCTGCTGGGCAGGGAGGCTCTTTTCTGCATCTAAAAACTGTAGGAAGCATCTTCAGTACTACTTTCATTCTTAGAAAGTGTTTGATTTAAAGATGCCTTAACCTATGCAATGTGTGCTGAATTGAGAGATTGAAATGAACGAGAAATGTTTAAAGATCAGAGGATTCAGCAGCAGTGCTGAAAGTTTGGGAGGAGAGTCATTGCAAATGTAGGCAGACTTTGGAAAGGGGAAGTTGTGTTGAAAATGGTTCCTCTATCCAACAGAGCAGGATTCATGGAATCCTTCTGGTGGTTGGAAGGCACCTCTGGAGATCACCTAATCCAGCCCACAAAACAGGGTCAGCTAAAGCAGCTTGTCCAGGATTGTGTCTAGCTGGGTTTTGAATATCTCTGACCATGGAGATTCCACAACCTCCCTGGGAAACCTTTTCCAGATTTTCACCTCTTTCACCTGTTCCAGTGTTATACCACCCTCACAGTAAAAGGTGAAGGGGTTAAAGTTTAAATGGAATATTTTGTATTTCACTTTGGGCCTACTGCTTCTTGTTCTTTCCCTGAACACCACTAAGAAAAGCCCACCTGTCTTTTTCCTTATCTTATTAATCAGGTATTTATAGACAGAGACACTGTCCCACCTGCTCCAGAATGAACAGTCCCAGCCTCTCAAATGACAGAAACTCCAGTCCCTTAATCATCTTTGTGTCCCTTTGATGGACTAACTCCAGTTTGTCCGCACCTCTCTTGTACTGGAAAACCCAGAGCTGGACTCTGACTCCATCCGAGTCTCATTGGAGCTGAGCAGAGGGGAGGATCACCTCCTCCACCTGCTGGCAGTGCTTTTCCTGGGACGCTGCTGGCTTTCATTGCCACAAGGATGTATTCCCAGCTCACATCTAACTTGTTTTCCAACAGATTTTTTTCTTTTAATCCAAAGTTGTTTCCACTTAGATTGAAAGGAGACAATTATCCAGGCAAAAATTCATCATTTTGTCAATGAGGATGTTGCAGGAGCGAGTGTCAAAAGCCTCGCTGTGGTGAAGGTAATATCAACTGCCCTTCCCTTATCCATCATACCACTGATACCATCGTGGAAGGCTGACAGATTAGTCAGGCATCATTTCCCCTTCATAAATCAATGGAGAATGGATTGAGGGCAGCCTGGAAAAGACTTGGGGATGTTGGTTGATGAGAAGCTCAACAAGACCCAGCAACACACACTTGCAATCCAGAAAGACAACTGTATCCTGCTTCAAATAATGGGAATTTATTCTTCCCTGCGAGGGTGCTGACACACAGGCACAGGTTGCCCAGAGATGTTGTGGAATCCCCGTTCCTGGAAGGCTTCAAAGGCCAGGTTGGGTGGGGCTTGGAGCAACCTGGTCTAGTGGGAGGTGCAGAAGGAAGTAAGTGGAAGGTCCCTTCTAATCCAAATTCTGTGATTCTAAATCACCTTTTTGTCCTTAATACTTTCCAGGCTTATTTGTCCCACTCCTTTCCCAAGGATAGAGGTGATGCTGACCAGTTTGTACCTGACTGGTACCTGACCGGTTTGCCTTGAAGGATCTCTGAAGAGATCCAGAAGTTGTCTGTACAGCAGCAGCAAAAAACCATTTATTTGTTCATTTTGGGCATCTGATATACTTGTGCATGGAGATTTAACTCCAAATTCCTTATCGCTCCAATTATATCTACTACAAAAGGCAGCTCTTGAGTGTAGAAAAGATATTCTTAATAGATTCTCACTACTTCTTATGCTTTTCATACCTGAAAATGTGTGTCAGAAGCAGGCTGTAATATAAAATCTTCAGCAATTAAAGTTTTTTAAATGGTCTTGCTTAACAGTCACTATTAGTCATGATAGACATGACCCCTTCTTTCTTGACAGTATTAATTTTGAGAAGCTCTGCCTTATCTGTCATTATAAATAACAGTAAAGCTGATCTGGGCTGATTTCTTATGCTAAGCAAATTTAAGTTCCTGATCTTATTTAAATAGAAATTATGTTTTAATTGACAGCCTGAGGATACGAGCTAGGCAAGTTATGCAAGGACAAGAAATGTCTTTTATTAGACTAAATAGTAGAGTAGGGAAAAAATGTGGCAAGATTTGTTAAGCAGGAGTGTTTCTCTTGATGGGAATTGTTAATAGCAAAATGTAGTTTTAGGCTATGCTAAATCACAGATAAAACCAAGACAGGGAGAAGGTGAGATGTCCATTTATTATTAACAGCCTGAAGATTTGTTCAGCACACTCTCTGATTGCAGTGACTTCTAACCATCTGAAAAGTTTACACAAGGGACAGTATTATTCCTAAAATTCTACATTCATGAGATTCTATGTTCTCTTTTTAAATTTTAATTAGTGCTATCAAGTAGATTTACCTAAATTACCAATCAAGACATTCTGAGAGGTAAGTATTGTAACCTTGGCAAAGGCCATTTTGCACAAAATGAATGGGGGAGGAATTTGAGTTATTACACATTGAATAAAGTTTCCCTACAGCTGGAAAGATACAGGAATCTGGCAGTGGTGAGGTCAGCAGGGAGTATTTGGTCACTCCAAATACTGGACCAGCAACTCCATGTAGACAGTAAGTTCAGGGCTGGATGGGGATTTTGCTGCATGGTAGAAAACACAGCAGATGAACATTTTCTCTCCATCACCAATGCTTTGAAAGTATGCAAAATGAATTCTCTTAACACTTTTTTTTTTTCTTTCATTTAATTTAGACTTGTTATGTGATTCACCTGCTCTAGTCATGCTTCATCTCTGCTCCCCCCACATCACCTGCTGTCTGGGCTCACACTGATTTTCAGGTATCAGCTTTTTGTTTATTAACAAAAATAGTTCTGAATCTTGCAGATAAAATGCAGTTTAATGAAGTAGCTACACAAGGAAAATGCCATTAGCACGTGTTCAAAACAGAGACAGCAGCTTGAGAAAGAAATTTCCAGCAACATCCATGGAAGCCCAGGCAGCTGTTGAGTCTTTGAGCTCATTAACAGTCTCTCCCACAACTGCTTCAAATAAGGTTTGGAAAAGACTCCTTTCCTTTTGGTACTGCTCTGAGGGGTTGGTTGCACCAATCAAGCAGCTTCCTTGAGGGTTCTGTTAAGGCCAGTTGTTTTATTAATTTTTTTTTCTTTTCCTGTTGGAAATTCTTGAGTCTTCTTTGCTTCAAGTGGGTAAAATAAGCTTACGTGGGACCTAGAGGTAAGGGATGTTTATGCTGCTCAATACCAAATATATGAATATTATTTCCTGGAAATTCACTGAACTTCATGGCTTGAACAGTAATGGGTCAATCTCAATATTGGTTACTTTTAAAAGTATTGATTTGGAGTCTTTGGTACAGATTAAATTTATGGGGATTCTACATTTGCTTTGGCTGCTGTAGTTCCTTAAAACAAGTGTTTATTTTTAAAATAGGTTTGCTATTTATTCAGTATTTTTGTGAATCAGAGAATGCAAAGGCTTTTTATTTTTAATTAATTTTGGTGTACTTTAAATGAAATTTTTAAAACCCCGTAGTTTATCAGAACTAGAAAAACTCATGTCTGAACCCTTTACGTGAAGGAAAATGGAGTTTCCAGAATCCCATGTTTTTGTTTATTATGGAACTTCCACTGTTACGTGTTTTATCTGTTTTGTTTATGTTCCTGGGAAGTGTTCTGGTGCTTTCTACTTTAACACTGATTTTAGAGAGAAACGATTATGAGAAAATCTGTCTGTGGAAAGTTGACTTTTATTGTGTGAAAGTAATTTGGGATTCCTGTTGGCTCCAGTTGAAACATATGCAAACAAACAAACGAAAAACCTGAGTACTTATTGTGCCTTATAAATCAAGGAATGTTAAGTTGTTTTTTATGGGTGTTTTGATGTATGGCCTGTTGTCGTTATTGGGTTCAACATCTTGGAGTTTGAGGTTTAAATATTCTGTAAGGAAAATCCTTTCCATTTGGGGATGCTTCTGTTATAAAGTTGGGGTTTTTTTCTCTGTGGAAAAGGCTGGTGATACCTTTGCAGCAGAAAGAGAAAAGGATTTACCTGGCAAAGTTTTTTCTTTTATAAATAAATACTACTATGAGAAAAAAATGTCTTGAGGGAAGTGGGAAGGCAGACACTGCTTGTTAAACTAGATAATTTTTGGTGTTGTTAAACTACATGGAATGGCAGGAATAACAAACTGTGTGGGAGTATGGGAGAAGTGTGATAAAGGGAAGGAACAGAAGTGGTATTTAGAAGTTTTGAGTGCTTGCACAGCTGCATTTTTCCAAAATAATGTCAAGTTCCTGTTTGCCAACTGTGTAGTAATTCTCTGTGTCAATTTAGCCTTGTTTTTGTGATTGAAATGAATCCTAGGAGACAGAACAGGATGAGTTTTAGAGAAAGCTTTTGCAAAGAGGCATCACAAAACAAAGCATGAAGGATTTTTGGTGAGAGAGGCCAACTCTGTTGCCTTTTTTTGACCCATTCCCATTCTTGCAGTGATCCTTGTGAAGACACAAGTCTTCTGTGCATGATCTTAGAGGAACTAACAGGGAATAAAATAAATACCCTGGTTTTGAGGAGGCACCACATGGTGACCCACCAAAAGTCTTGTTTAAGAGGCCTCTTGTTTAAGAGGTCTTGTTTAAGTAGTCCATGGCATTCTAAGATTGGGGATCAAATACAGATGTAAGAAAAAAGATGATAATTTTTTATAAAGAAGTATATTGATTGAGCACACGAGACTTAAAACTGGGTGTTTTGAATCGGTTTTGCCTTGTCTCACATTTAGGGACCTATTTACCATGTCTACTGTCAGTTTTGTATTGTCAGCTCTTAAAAATATAGCCTAAAAAAATACGCCAAAATAGCAGTGTTAGCTTTGATGTGTAAAATAACACCCGAGCAAGGCATCAGTTGTGCAGTAAAAATACCAATTTCTGAGCTGACAGTGGGGCACAAATGAGGTGTTGAGGTGTTAAGATTTCCAAATAAATTGGAATTACTTTGAGAGAATGAGGTCTGATTTTATTAGACAACTTTTGCCTTACGTTCATGATTTCATGGGGAGAAGCTATGAAAAAGCTGAGAACTGCATTATAGTTGGACTTCAATATAAGAAAGATAAAAGATGATCTTATGTTTAAAAAAAAATCAGTTTTGGGGTTCAGTTAGTGGAAGTTAGGGTGCCTTGTTAAGTATTTTGTCTTTTAGTATAAACAGAAGCTGCTTGACCCTGTGAGCAGAAGTGCATAAGTAAAATAGATGATTTTTCAAGTATTTAATTCATGCCTAGTAGTCATGGTACATTTTTATTGACACTAAGTAATGTATATACTGCAGTACAAAGGGATCTCCTGTAAGGTATTGTAGTTTTGAAGCAGGAAATCTCTTCACTGTGTCATCTAAACCATCCCTCCGTCAGTTAAAAAATATTCCCCCTTGTCCTATTGCAACAGGCCCTTCTGAAAAGTTTGTCCTCATGGTGCAAAGACAATCTGTCATTTTGAACTTAACTCTGGAAATCCAGGTATTGAAGCTGGTAAGAATTGGAAGCTGTATCTTGTAAGGAACATTACTGTGGAAAAGATGTATGTATTTAATTTTTTTAGTCTGTAGTTAAGGGCTGTGTAAGATCTCTCTTGACAGTACATTTTGATGTGAAAATATCCTTTGTGAGAAGTTTTGAACTTATTCTCTTTAGGCTTCTACTCGTATCCTTTCACATATATCCTACAAATAGCGAGAATATGGCAGGAATAGAGAGCAAAATTCAGAATCCGTGTAAACGAACAGATAAAAACGTCGTCCTTTGAGCAGGAGGGTTTTTACACACTTTGTCACAGTGGCAGCATTATCAAGGACACGCATTCTCTCTTGCTTTATCATGTTTGCCTGGATCGAGGGGCCGTAAATAGCAACGGGTTTGGGATCTTGGTGGGGGCTGCGTCTTGTAGGAAGAAGCGCAAAGAGCGTTTTAAAGTTAATTCCAAGGATTTGGGGACCCGAGCCCTGAACGCAGCGAGACCCGCAGCTCTGCGCCGCCGCTCCCCGCCGCGGCCGCGCGGGGGAGCCCTCGCTCCGCGCACCCCGGCGGGACGCGCTGGGCTCCTCCGCTCCGCGCGCGGCTCCCGGGCCGAGCTCGCTTTGGGGGGGACCCGCCGTGCCTCACAGGCTCCGACCGGGGGCTCCGGGCCCGGG
>VYZR01041478.1:22897-35930 GCA_013400675.1 Oxylabes madagascariensis | reverse complement strand
TAACTTGCACTCAAATTTAGGGGAAGTGTTTACTAAACTGAAATATATATAATTTTTTCTATCACGTGAGATTATGTCTCTCCCATTCTAAGTAATTGCTGACACATTTACTTCCCAACAGGATGTAGTTTCTATTCTGAAGATAAGTTTCATCTGCAACTTCTTTATAGTAGTTTAAGTGTTTTTTTAGAAAATACAGTTCAGAGAATTTCTTCCATGTTAGCACAAAACCAAGAAAGATTATGAAGATGTTGAGAAAAGAAGAAAAGTTTAGAAGAAAGGAAACATTATTGTCCAGAACAGTCCGTGTATGTGGTAACCATGTTTCCTCGTCTCTGAGTGACAGTCCTGCAGTGCTTGCTGGATCCATGAAACCTGGCATCAGTTCGCACCGCGTGTCTGTGTGCATTTTCAAAGTCACTGAATGAAAACATCTTTTCCATATTTTCAAACACATCATCAAAGAGTCCACCTCCAAAAGAAAACTCTTGGAAAGAGCGTCTTTGCCGGTTATGAGCCTCCCGATGACTTCGGAAGTGATTTTCAAAGTGCTTTTTTGACCGCGAGTTTTGACTAAATAGGTCAAAGTCTTTGAACAGATCGTCAAAGTCGAAATTAAATGACTGATGGAATGGGCTTCCATTACTTCCTTTTCCTCCATGACGGCCAAGCTGATCATATTCTCTTCGTTTATTCTCATCTGACAGTGTTTCATATGCTATTGATGTTAAAAAAAAATAAAGTTGTTACAGTTCATTTCCACTTAAAAAAACAAAAAAATAAAATCTTACACAAATGCAAAGAACAAGAACAGCAGCTTTCTCTCCCACTCTTTCCGAACTGAGCAAATTTCACACAAGACTGTCATTCAATGTTCAAGCCCAATCAAGCTCAACATGTATTTACCTTTCTCTGAACCAAAATAAACTGCTTGAAAATAGTTAGTTACAATAATAAACAAACACAGCTACATCATGAGGACAGGTTACACATATACAACACAGTTTAACTACCAATAAATAGTAGTGCTTAGATTTGAAAGAAAATAACAATGAGAAGTGGTGATCAGAAAGCCTGAAGGAAGAAGGATGAGTTAGGAGCTCTACCTATCAAGACAAAGGTTTTGCTGCACTCCTATCACAGAAACACAGGGTACCATCTGCCAAGGTACTTGCCAGCCAGCAAGTTCTACTGACACCAGTTACAACCAAGCAACAATGTAAACATCGAGGCTATAAAGAAAATTAACTTCACCATGTGCCAATTCTCAATTTTTTTGGAAGTTCAGCAATAAACCTAGATTTGGTGACTGGATATACCCAAAATGAAATTAGATTTCCCTCCAATCTTTGGTTTACAACTACAGCTACTGGTATTCCAATGGCAGAGTTTCTATCAGAAACTCTGATGGAAAATATACCCATTCTGATAACTAAATATTTTAAAAACTCATTTTCATTTTCTTACCTGTCAAAGGCTTGAAATTATTCTATATAGTTCAACATTTAGAGTTCCTATTTTCTCCTGTAGTAGGTGCTAACAACTGTAGTAAATATCTAACAAGGCTGTTTCTCCCGTTCATTATATTACTTACTACTTTTCTTTCAAAATAACTTCTGCAGACAAGAAGGTAAAAGCCAGATATCCCATTTAGCTTAGTCAGGAGAACTACACAGATAGATGGATGTTATACCCGAGGGTATAGGGAATACAAGTGGGTATACCTAATTTTTCAGCAGGTCTTTCTGTTCTTAATTATCCACTTGCACCATTTTATTTTATCACACAATACCTATAAGTATTGTATTTGCAGGATCACTGGATAGTTCAAGTTAGACATGACCTCAGTCTCTACTCTAATCTCCTGCTCAAAGTAGGGTCAGTTATGAGATCAGATTAGGTTAGTCAGAGCTTTACCCAGTCCTTCCTGAAAAGTGTCCAAGGTTGGAGACTGCACAACCTCTCTAGGCAATCTGTTCTAACACTGGCCTGTAGAACAGAATCACAGAATTGTTAAGACTGAAAAAGATCTCCGAGATCATCAAATCCAACCATTATCCTCAAGGTGAAAAAGTTTTTGCTTATAACCACTCCAAGCTCTCACACCTGTTGTCTATTGCATTCCCTCCATGGACCACTGAAGCATCCTGCTGTGTGTTTTCTTATCTCCCCATAGTTACTGTTATGGTTGCTGTTAGGCCTTCTGAAGCCCTGGTAGTAATCCTGAGCTGGATCTTACAAAACAGATCAAAAGCTAACAATTAACCTCCTAAGGCTAAAGCTGTCCTACTACCAAGTATGTTTTGTGAGAAGAGGAATATGTCAAAAGCCTAATAAGAAGAAATGTCTAAACTGTGTAAAAAGCCCTCCTATGTGCAAGAACACAGAAACAGCTTAGACTTTTCTACTGGACATTTGACAGCACTTAAGTGGAATTCAGAAAAAAAAAAACTTTATACCTCTTATTCAGTAAAAACAAATTGCATTTAGGTTATAGATATAAGACATGTATCAAATAGATAGTGTATATTACCTTCAGCAATTTCTCTAAATTTTGCTTCTGCTCCAGGACTCTTATTTTTGTCTGGGTGGTACTTCATAGCCAGCTTGTGAAATGCCTTCTTAATCTGGCGGTCAGATGCATTTTTTGGAACTCCTAAGATATCATAATAGCTCTCTGTAGCCAGTATTAATTCAGTTATCATTAAAATGCAGAGAGCAAATGTGAAGACAGATTGTGTAGTGGCCATTTCTCCAGTTCCTAAAAAGAAAAGGAAATATACATGAAGAACAAGTTATTTTACATTCCACAACAACTTAGATACAACTGTAGGCTGGCAGAGGAAGACCAGGATGTTTCAGGAGTCAATGACAGACTTGTAAGCACCTTGTCAAAACTCCATTACGCTGTTTTCATACTCACAGAATATGTAAGTGAAAATACTGCAAAGTGACATTTCACATGCGTAACAACCACTTTAGTGTTCATCTTTGTTTTACACTTAACTGATCATTGTCATACAAAGTTGCAAAAGTAAATACACAGCACATTTCATTGCATTCACACTGCCATACCTGAGCTAGCTTTACATTAATCCTTGAGTTCTAGGACCATAAACACAGCAGCTCCAAATTAAGCACAAGACTATTAGACACTCGTGCTCAGCTTCAGTTTGTTTAACCAGCCTAAGGTGAACATGATAAAGAGCAGATGATTAATTTCTAGAGTTCAGCCAAGTAAAGCACATTCTCCTTTATTTAACAACAGGCTGGCTTAGCTCATCTGCATATCAGATTGCATTATAAAAGAAAATACCTATTCTTTGATATCAAAGAATTCATCTGATAAATATCATTGCATAGAAAGGTTTACATATGAAACCCTCAGTGCTGGAACTGAAGGCAAAATAAAGTCTTTTATACAAAACAAGTAGTTTCAACAATAATTAAAAGCTGTAGCGTTTTTTTCAACAACGCTTCTGTCAAAAAGATGTATTTTGAAACAAATATCTGAGAACTTAAGGGAAAAGTGTGGCATATATAAATGATTTACAAAAACAGTTCCACACAGCCACACGATGTCTCATGATTTTCATGAAGGACAGGATGAGCTGTTCCTGCTAGAAGGTGAGAACAGATAATATGCCTATGCATATTATATTTAAAACACAGAGTACAGAAAGGCAAATGTTCGAAGACAGAATGCTGGCTGACACCTGACCAGAAGGATGTACGACAAGACCTTGAACATTCCAGATGTAACACGTCTCCCTCACCAGATTACACTGATTTGAATGTAATCTAAGAACAATTCAGAAGATTGGTGTCACTTTCCTGAAAGTTGAATAAACAAACTTACAGTCTGAGCACAATTAGTTAGAATACTTTTGCTAGCCAGCATGGGACCCAGTATTTTTCAGGCAGAATTCAAAACCTTTGACTATCTGATACATATGAAAATTAAGCATTTACCTGAAAATTAATACCCTCTAAACAAAATTAAAATGCAAGAGCCAAAAATGGAAAAAAGAATACCATTTCTAATAGGTAAGTCAGGGGTAAGTCTAATAGTAAAATGAATGCTGTGAGACAAGAGCAAAAGGCTTGCAAGATTAATCTACCCATGCCCTCTTAAGCATTTCTTTGGCCAGCAGCCTGCATGATATCAAGTGTTAAGAGGCAGCAGTTGAAACAAATTGTATTTTGATCAGTGTACTTAGATACCAAATGGACAGTTCTTTCCAGTATTCTTCATGCACAATATCAGACATATTTTTAGTACAAAGTTTTCCCACATATCTTCTCTCACCACTTCATTAAACTGAAATTTTACCACTTGGGCACTAAGAACTACACAAATGAACATCCTTCCACGCTTTTGGGGCTTTCTTCCTGTTTGTGCTTTATAGATGCAGATTTATGTGCTCATCCCACACGTGATTGTTTTTATTTACTTCATTAACCCACACCTGCATCATGCCTGCATAATCACCTGCTGCATTCCCCTAAGGTCAACCATCCTGCTTCTGTTACTGAACACTGAAAAGAGCTAAAAGGAACAGTTCACATCCTGCATTAAGAGCAAAACCCTCTTTCATAACTCATGAGAGGCAGAGGTCATCAAGTTAGTCCTTCCAGGTTTTCTGCTCTGGCTAACCATCCCAACCTGTATTAATTCTTCATAGCAAAATACATCCGAATTTTTCTTTTTCTACAGCTCCTTACATTAGGAGTTCTGTAATGAAGTTCTTTGCTATATTTGATTTCTAAAGCATGGTAAATAACCAGTACTTAAGTTTCACTGTTTTTTAAACTAGCAAACACAGATTTAATCCTGCCCTTGAACAAATCACCCAAACTCAAATTTAAGAATAAGATGTAAATGAAAACCAAACACAATAAAACTCCAGTATAAGCAGCATTTTAAACTTTATAGGGTTATCAAAGAGAGCAAGTCTTACATTTAGATACTGCTAATTATTCAATTTATTTTTAGAAAACACCTGTATTATATGCTGTCAGTACCTTAGTGTTGCTACTGTCAACTACTTCAGCCCTGCCATTCCTAAGTATTTTTACAATCCTTTTCAAATTAAAGTCTCTTCTAAATATTTTTTTTTGTTGTTGTTTATGGCTCTTCACCCTCTGTTTCTCAATCAAAAAGGGACAGGTAAGTTGCATTTTCCAGGCCATACACTGTGGCTACTTAAACCACATCCCAGAATTCAATAAATCCTGTACACATTAAGCTCACGCCATAATGAGCTCTTCTAATAATTATGAAGAGATAAATTTTATTTAGGTACCTTTGTCAATGAAGTAAGAGACCTTATGCCACATAGTAACTATTTAACTCTGTTGGACAAGCAGATACAGATCTCAACTACTATTCACCTTTGTATAAGAAGTGCACTGTCTAACGTTTATCCAAAGTACTGCAGAGGTGATAAAAATCAGTTCTTCGTTAGTTTATCAACATTTATCAACAGCTGCACAATGAAGCGATGTTTGAGGATGACGTTTTGATGACCTAGAATAAAATCTGTCAGATTTAGAAAATAAGAAGCTACTTCATCTTGCAACACAAATACCCTATTCCATCCTTCTTTGAAACTAATTAACCAAAATATTGGATAAATGCTTATATTCGAAGTCTCACGTACTCAGAGAACACAGAGCATCACTAGTGTTCTGCTACTGCTTTCATTACAGAATTGCTGTACCTGTGGAATGCTCACGTCCTATAATTACCTCTGCAAACAATTTACTAATAGTAATAAAGTTACCGAGGTCTTCCCTTGGTTCTCCTACCACGACTAATCCGATGAGTAAGCAAGTCTTAGAGTCGTCAAACAGCTACCGGCAAGTCTGTCAAAATGAGGGACTTGTACTTGTCTTGACCCCTCCTATACTGACTCGAAAGCAAATACAGAAGGTTCCTGAGTCTTGCCGTGGAGCACAGGGAAGCGAAGGAATCAGCCCGGCATCCCCCTGCCTGTGCATCCCCCTGAAGACCCCGCCGGAGCCGGACCGCACCATCGGCCGGGGCGGGGCCGCTCCAGAGCCGGGCAGCCGCTGACAGCCACACCGAGCGACGCTGTCCCACCCCCAGGGCAGCCAGGGGGGAACACACCACCGCAGCGCGGCCCGGGCAGGCCCAAATTCCAAAGAAACGCACCGGACCGAGCCTCAGTGTCCCCCTCTCCAGCCCCCCGCCTCGCTTGCCTCGCGTCCCACGCTGCCCCCAAGCTTCCCAGCGCGCCCCCCTTCCCTCCACCCCTCCGCGTTCACCTTCATTCCACCCACTTCANCCCGGCCCTGCCCGGCCCGGCCCGCGGTGGCCGCCATGCCGCGGTACTGCGCCGCCACCCGCTGCAAGAACCGCGGCGGCCAGAGCGCCAAGGATCAGCGCAAGCTCAGCTTCTACCCGTGAGTGGCCGCGGGGCGAGGCAGGGTCTGGGTGAGCGCTGGCCGTGGGGGTGGTAGTGAGCCCCACCGCGGAAGTAAATGGCCGAAAGACTCAACGCCAGGGGTCGACCACGCTGGTGGTCGCCTTGGAACCCCGCCTGGTCCCGGGAGGCTGGAGGGAAACAACGCTGAGCCCCCGGGGGAAGGGAAGGTGTAGGGAATAAAGAGTGGACAGCCGGGACGTGATCACACACACCCTCCCTCGCACAGGGCGGGCGGGACTCGGCGAGGGGGCGATGATACGGCAGCGTCCGAGCGCTCCGGAATCGGTGCGGAGGGTCCGTGAAGTGAAGAGCAAGCAAATTGGACTAAAATATAAAGTTTGCACTGCTGACTCTGTTTCGCTGCTGCCTGTATGGAAGCGATGTTCCAGCAGGGCACGCAGTAGTGGAAGCTTTGGCTTAATGGTGAAATGTCCTGTGTATCACGGTTTACACGCCAGGAGAAGGGCCCGGAAGAGTAAGCAAGTAAACATATAATGATTCCTTAAGATTAAACTTTCCCACTAGAATTATTCACATTACCTGTGAACAGAGACATTGCTGGTTGTTTGGAAGCAGCTGAGTTAGCTGGGAGTTAGCTCCCTCGGTTGCCAAAAAGCAGTTCTTGGGGGCTGCACTGTCCTGTGCAGGCGCTGCGGGGAGCAGTCCCACCGCCGGCCTGCAGTGACCTCTGCACTGCTGTGCGTACGTGGCTGTCCCTCCCAGGAGGGTGAGGTATGAACAGCATTTCACAACCCCGAGAGAAGCGCAGTGCAGGTAACTGAATATTAATGTGTTGGTGCAGAATAAAAGTATGGAACCGTTTGTCAACAGAAGCAACTTGAGAAAATTTTGAAAAATAAATTTTACAATTAGCCTCAAAATCTATTTTGGTAAGATTTGTATCTGAAGCTAAGTTTTCTTTCATTTTCTGATTAGTCACAGTTATTCCAAGATCAAGAAGGCTGTGTAGGAAGACTGCTTTGAAAGAAATTTTATTTTAGATTGAAGGGAAGCTTATTTCCCTGGCACATGGTGGAATACATCATAAAACAATCATGAAAATAATTTCTTTTCCCTTATGCTTTAGAGAGTGTGAGTGTCACATGGATAATCAAAACAAGACATGTTAATATTCAAATGTATGGCATCAGCATGGAGATGATTGCCAAAACTTAGCTGTTTTATCTAGCCTTTGAGTTGTGCTGCATTCTGAGTTTCATGCTCCTGTAGAACGGGTGCTGAGATTTGATTTATAGATTTCTCTTGCCTTATATTAGTGACTGCTACTGACATGAATTGCAAATCTTATTCCCTTGCCTCTTACCACCACCGAAGAAGTCCTCTGCTGCTCTGTAGTTGGGGTCTGAGCCCCTTCCGAACCTTTTGTCACCTAATATCAACTGGCCCAGCTGCCCTTCTTTGTTTTATTTCTTCACTTCTCTGACTTGTGTAGTGAAGGCAGCTGCTAAATAAATTCTGTCCACTTCCTCTTTCAGTTTCCTCTTTTTTTGTGTCTTGTTTACACGAGCGAACAGATTCTGTTGATAAGTGAAGGGGTGTTGAAGCATGAGCAGGTTTTAGCAAAGTTGCCTTTAAACTAAAATAATAACTTTCACTATCAGACTCTTCTCTTGCTACAGATTATTTTGTTTTCCATCTGAAGCAGTCTGGGTAGAGCAGCGGGTCCTGTGTTGTAACTACAGGGGGAGCAAGTGTTCTCAAGGCCTTGGAGAGGGTGTAGTTGGTGACATGACTTTTAATGAAAGGAAGCCATCGTCTTCCTGAGAGACTTTTTTGGACCTCTGTAGTAACACCCAGGCTAAGCTGTGTTACAGGGGAGCATGCTCTGTCATACATGCAGTGCTGCCACTGGGTGTACATGATCTAAGCAGACATGATTTGAAAAGCCTGAGCCTCTAACTTGTCCTTCAGAGGTTATGGTGTTCTTATCAGCGTTATTCCTTGCATTCCTGCAGATATGCAGAGCTGGATGCATCAAAAGCTTGCTCTGTTTCCTTGGTAATTTGAAGAATCACATGGCAATAAATTCAAAAAATTGTGGAAGGGGTAAAGACATGCACCTTTATGCTGTGAATTTCAGCCATCTTTCTCTCAAAATCACCGGAGTTTGCAGTTTTGGAACACAGTGCCTGCATAAGAGTAATTGCTATGTGTGCCTTTTGGAGGAAACCTGCAGCTTCAGGGATTTGAGGGTGGGATCACAAAAGCAGAGATTTTTCCTTTGTAATAATTATTGCTCATGATTCTCAGGAATATTGTTTTCTGAACAGTAGTCACTTAACAGTGCTCAGAATTCAACTTATGGTTTATGTATCATATGTAGTTATATGCTGGAGTTAAAATAAAATTGATATGCACCAGAGAAATATAGAAGCACATTTTAAATACCTTGATACCTGTCTGAGAAGAGGTGAGAGACAAGAGTGGTCTGAATGTTCGTGTTTCCATTGCCATCACTTCTTGACTGTGGATGCATCATAATAAGCCTTTAATTTCCCTTTAATTTGTGAATTGTGATTCATTAAGTAGATTACATATCTTCACACAGTTTCCTTTGAATTTAGTTCTCTTTCTGATGTAATTTGCCTGACCATTTGCGTGTATTTTTAAAGTCAGGTTTTTTCTAGGAGGGTGTATACTCGTCTTTTTCCTTTTCAGGTAGGTTAGATGATTGAAAAGTTAATTCTAAATTATAAAATATGATGTGGGCTCCTAACACTGTGAGAAAGTTTAATTGCTGAAACACAAAGTATAAAAATGCTTTGCATTTCCATGCATTTACTTTTTGAACAAAATTGAAGTCTTGTATTGGAAATATTCACCGTGCCAAATTTATCTGATAAACGAAGAGGTGCATGTATTAGGAGTTATTCTGTTAAACAGAAAATACTAGTTGTATAAAATGAGGACTAGTCTTAACATTTTTAAATTATGTCTCAGTGTTTCATCTCCCTTCAGCGGAACTGCTTTCTGAGCAAGCGTTGTAGGATCAAGCCATTCGAAACATCCTGGCTATGGATTCTGAAACCCTTGGCTAGCAGAAATCAGAAATTCTGCTTCTGAAACTCCAGAGCAAATACCCAACTAGAAATAATTTGGATAATGCTTGGATTAACATGTACATGACATCCAGATTAGCATTTAATACCTAAAATTTTTGAAAAAATGATTAAACTAATCTTTTCTAAAGGAAAGCTACCTTCTAGATAACAATGAGATATTCTTATTTGAAACAAAGAAAGACAACAATAACGGGAATTTTTGTATATTTTCTTATTTGTCTTTTCAACTGCTTTAAAAAGATTTCCGCTTCATGATAAAGAGAGACTTGAGAAATGGTTGCGGAATATGAAGCGAGATTCATGGACTCCAAGTAAGCACCAGCTCCTCTGCAGTGACCATTTTACCCCCGATTCCCTGGACGTGCGATGGGGGATACGGTACTTGAAAAATACTGCTGTGCCAACTATTTTCTCTTCCCCAGATGATGAGGTAATCTATTTCTGTCTTTTTTTGTTGTTTTGTGGTACAAAGTTAACCAACTGTTGCTGTAATACAGATTTTTTAATCTGCCAGATAATCATATTTTATTTAAAAAATAGAATTCCTGTCTACCAAAACAGTTTGTCAGCAGGACTGACACAAAATAGGTATGTGATTCCATAATGTAAAGGAAGAACAACTTCCCTAGTTTGAGTGGACGTTCAATATCTTTTTTAACTGGAAATTACAGAAGTATTTACAATAGAAAATGTTAAATTTCTTATGAGAATATTATGATTGTAAGCTTTTTCTTACACAATTACTCCTTATATTTTAATGTTCTTTTAAAGTCTTTTATTTACTGTACAGAAATACACATAACGTATTAGTTTCAAACTACATATTTCTCTTTTCTATCCCTAACCTTTAACCTAAGAGCTCAGAACTGTAGGCTGCCAAAGACAACCTACAAAGCTGCCAAAGACAACCTACAAAGACTAGTCCATTTTGTCTTTCACAGACTTTTGCTATTGGTTACATAAAAATACTGTGCTACACAGGCACCTAATCTTGATCAAACCTATGCTAATTCTCTTCTAGCATGTGTTTATCTTCCACTGGATCATCACGTTGCAGGTGGGAGGAATGAAAGGACTGATTTAAGGCTAAATAGGTGAAACTGAAATATGTGGCTAATTAATTTTACAAAACTATTTTTAGTCATGAAGTACTCTGTCTTCTTGAGCATCTGCAACTGTTGTCTAGACTCTTTTGACTCTGTGGAGTGAAAAGTAATCTTGATAAATCTCTCAAATACAAAAATAGAAAATCTTGCAAGTTGTGGCAGTACTAATTTAGCAAGAAATCTCTTTCCTTTAACCCGCCCCTGCCCTGGTTCAATAGATCCCTCATATTCCTGCACTGCTATTATAACAGGGAGCTGTGAATTTGGAACTGGACTTTGCTGTCCCATGCTTCTGTGCAGTTACAGATAATGCTGGGTGTTTTGACCCCAAAGAAAAGTTGTCTTTTATCCACCTCTTCGTTCTCTTGATTTGCATGTGACCATAGACCAGTCATAGTACACCTACAAAGGTGGACAGTAGAGTTACTAAGGTAACAAACTTTTTATGCAGTTGTGTTGCCAAAAACATACCAATGGCTTCTCTAAATTATTTTGGCATCTGCAATATAAATCTGAGAAATCCCAGATAGACTTATCCAGTTTGGAAAAGTAATTTCCATGCTTATTTTTAATATATCCATCATTTTCCTGCTGTCAAAAGAAAAGAGATGCCAGTGCCTTGTGTCTGTGATACTGTGAACCTGTTTTCCTGTGGTCTCACTTCTCTCTCTGGCATGACTTTCTTCTCACTGTACTTTTCTAAACATCAAGTCATATGTTTTTAGTGACCACCTCAGCAAATCAACAAATCTATTTTGACTTGACCTTTGGTTCTCTACTTGCCCCAAACCTTAACTTTCTACATGGACTTGGGTATTCAGAAAGATATGGAAAAGAGTTCTTATTTTGGGGAAAAATTTCTGGTAAGTGTACCTCTGACTAAATGTGGAGGAACAAGAAGCTGAGGCCCCAGACTGCCTTTGGAAACTGAGAGCAAAGAATTGCAGTATTTGCATATTGCTCACCACAACCTTGCTTTATGTATTACTGAGCAAGTGAAGGATTTCTTCCCAGAAATGCTTAATGCTTAAACATTTCATTCTGTTTCTTCTTCGAAAGAAAGAATTGTCGTGGCTCAAGAGCAGATAGTTGCTGGCATTTCAGTATCAGTAACCATTCTACATCAGCTTGCAAGGGTTTTTAAAAAGCATTTTTACTTGAAGATTGACCTAAAAGTGGGAGGGCAGGGACTGACGAGGAGACTTTTCAATGGAAGTAAGAGTCCTCCTTTAAGCAACTATCCTGAGACTTGTTTTGGTGCATTTCCTTCAACTTTATTGGCAGTTCTACTAGGTGAGGCTTTGGGGAACAATTTCCGTAATATATTTTGTAAGAGATTTATCTCAGTAAAATACATAGTCTGAGAATGTCTTTTTCAGCTGCAGACAGAACAAAGAAAGGGAAGTGCTTCATTTTCACAAAATCCCAAAGATTGACATGATGTTAAGTATTGTCTTTGAAAAAGGTAACCAAATTAATGCTCTTTCTGTATAAATTTTCCAGTCCTTTTGAAACTGAAGTTTCATATAAAACTGAATCACAAAGTTTGATGTACTTAGGATACTTCAAACTACATACATACTTTTAGGAACATACACTTTGAAATTATCTTTTTCATCATAATACATTTTTTCAGCCTGACCTCTTTTTTTCTGTTTTTTTTTTTTTCTTTTCCCCTTTTCCTGTTTTTTTGTTGGTTTGGGATTTTGCGTTTTTTGGTTGGTTGGTTGCTTGGTTTGGTTGGTTGGGGTTTTGCCTGGCCTATATTTAATTAGCAAAGTTAAAATTGCTTATTTTTCTGTTTCTTTGTTCTGTGGTTTTTTGTTTTGTCTTTCAGTTCCCAGGTTAAACATGCATACAGTTCTACATGAGTAAAAATTCTTCAGATTGATCTTTTCATAATCAGATCTACTAGAAACAATTAAAACACCCACTATTTTTGTATTTTTGTTTCACTGACTGTCATACCTAAAAGCTTATTTGTATATAGATCTTAAATGCAATCATGTGATGTAGTTTATATAAAGCAAGGGAAAAGAAAGTGGCTAAAAAAGGATAAGCTTCATATTGTCTTTCAGTATCAACTTCTTCTTAAAGTCCTGTTAACATTGTATTTTTCTGCTAAGATTTCTATCTATCAAAAAAAAAGTTTCCATTTTCATAAATTGTGAAGTTTAGTTGGCAGAATTGAATTGCTGGTTTACAATCATCTTTAATGCAAGAACCTTGTACATTTAATACAATGTTTCAGTTGGTAATAGAAGATGCTAGCTAGTCTTTGTGTAACCACTTCTCTTCAAGTGCACTTAAAATTACTGTATCTTGTGTAAAAAAGTCCAGATTCCCTAGAGTTTGAAAAAAGCCCAGAATAAAACAAATAAAAAAACACAAA
>VYZR01041452.1:0-26819 GCA_013400675.1 Oxylabes madagascariensis | reverse complement strand
CCCCCCCCCCCCCCCCATTCCCATGCTTTTCTATTTGAAGTTTCCTGCCCAGGTACAGGAGGATGCTTATTTTGGATAAACCCCTGCTGAATTCCTCACCAGCCTCACACAGAGCCCACATGATGACTTGGAGAGAGCTCTGTTCCTCAGGCTGTTTGAACACACAACACAGCCCTGATCTGTTGTAAGCACAGCAGTTATTGTGCAAAACCACCAGATGAAATGGATGATATATATGGCCTGTCTTCCAAGCAATGCTGAAATTTCTATTGCGCCTTCATCCCCCCAGCTGACAAGCCACCATCATCAGGCTTTATGCTCTTCTAGGTAAAGCAAATCACTG
Source organism: Oxylabes madagascariensis (assembly GCA_013400675.1). Lineage (NCBI taxonomy): Eukaryota > Metazoa > Chordata > Aves > Passeriformes > Timaliidae > Oxylabes > Oxylabes madagascariensis. The sequence goes on along the minus strand of VYZR01041452.1, from coordinate 26,476 downwards.
GCCAGATTTTCCAAAGAGGTTTAAGTAATCAGCGTTTAAACACTTGATTTTACTCTCCTTCTCCATACAAAAGAAGAAAATAAATAAATATGAAATAAATAAAAATTTTAAAAGCCGTAAAAACCCAAAACGTCCGAAAAAAACAAAACAAAACAAAAACAAAAACAAAAACAAAAACCAACAAACCTCACCAGACAAAACCAAACCAAACCAAACCAGAGCCTTCTCTCTTTTGTGCTAGTTCCTGGAATTTGCTGATGTCACAGGATCCCAGCGAGATGTAGTAGGAGCCGACTTCTCCTTGAAAGCGCCCCCGTTTCCTATTTCTCCGGAGTTCGGAGTGGCGGCTCCCGGCCCGGGCCCGCCGGGCACCGAGCCCACGCTCCGTGGCCATGTCCCGGGGCCGGCACTGAGGCAGAGCTCCGCGCCCATGGGGAGCGGCGGCCAGCGCGGCGGCTCCGCGGGGCACGGCACGGCCCACAGCAGCAAAGGTGACACCGAGGGCCCGCTGGGATGCGGGGGGGATCCGGGACGTCCCTGCGGAGCCGCGGTGCCGGCGCCGGGAGCGCATCCCTGAGCGCGGGGGGCCGGGGATAATCGCGCCCGGGAGCTGCAGCACCGCTGGAAACGCCCCGGGCTGGCAGCGGAGCGACTGCCGGGAGAGGGGACCCTCCTCTGGAGCCTCTGGGGACACCGCGTCCCCGCCGCTGCCCGATGCACGGCACACGGCCCGGCCGCAGCCGGGTACACGGCAGTGGCGGGGCGGCGTGCGCTTCCAAAGCCCTGGAGGGGACAGGGGAACAAAAGCAGACTAAAAAACTCTGGCTGTGGGATGAGACTGGGCATTTCTCAGAACTTTTGGGCTCCAAAACCGATGGCTTTCCTTCTTTCACTTATCCGTGCCATGTTTAGGCACAGGTCAGTATCAAACTTACTGTCCACCGTCATTTTCCCCATGCTCGTTTCTTTCTCTTTTGATCACTTTAAGTTCTGGAAGATGGAACTAAAATTGACGGTAACTCAGAGCTCTTTTAGCTGAGTAGGCTTGTGAAGATAAGCTAAATGTCTCTGCTTCCAGCCTGCTCTCCACAGAGAGCTTTTTTTTTTTTTAAAACAGCTTTGTGCGTCCCAGACTCTAGTACCCTCTCAGTTGGTTCTTATTTGTTGTTTTGGGGGGCTTTTGATTGTTTGTTTGTTTGTTTTGGGGGTTTTTTTTTTAAATTCTTACAGTTATTTTTTCAGGTCTATTCTCAAACATCTGGCTGTGGCGAGCTCTCGCTGGAGTTCTTACTGCTGCTGTCATTTTGATTCCATGTATTCAGTTTGGTAAGTAAGGAATTTTAAGATTGCTATTTCTATTGCTAAAATATTATTAGCAATAGAAATTACCAGAGTTTGGGGTTCTATACTTAGAGGGTGGTGANTTTTTTGTTTTTTTTTTTTTTTGTTTTTTTTTGTTTTTTTAATTCTTACAGTTATTTTTTCAGGTCTATTCTCAAACATCTGGCTGTGGCGAGCTCTCGCTGGAGTTCTTACTGCTGCTGTCATTTTGATTCCATGTATTCAGTTTGGTAAGTAAGGAATTTTAAGATTGCTATTTCTATTGCTAAAATATTATTAGCAATAGAAATTACCAGAGTTTGGGGTTCTATACTTAGAGGGTGGTGAAGCCCTGGCACAGGCTGCCCAGAGAAGCTGTGGCTGTCCCATCCCTGGCAGTGTCCAAGGACAGGCTGGATGGAGCTTGGAATAACCTGGTGTGGTGGAAGGTGTCCCTGTGCATGGAGGGGGTGGAACAAAACGGTCTTTGAAGTAAGTCTCAACCCAAGCCACTCTGTGATTCTGTTTGAATCTGTGATTTCTGTTTGAAACTGTGGGCCAGTGCTGCAGAAACAATTCCACGTGCTTCAGTGGGGTTATGGAGGGCTTAGTTTAGTCTTAGTGTACTTTCGGTATCAAGTTTGTCACATCACTGTTGGTCTTAACCCAAGTTCAAGAAAACAAGTAACAACAGGATGATTGTCCTACCAATGTGCAGTCCTTCAAAAATGACATTACAATAAACTGAGTAATTAATTCAACTGTGAGGAAGCAACATGTGCAAAAACTGGAGTTGTTGGGATTTTTAAGCTGTAGAAGAGTCCTTGGGTGATACTTTATTACCACCTTCTCAGCTACTTCTACCAACATGTCCCTGACCATCCTTTTAAGGATATGTCAAGAAGCAGAAGGGTGCAGGATCCAGAATATACCATTAGTTTACAATAATTATTTCAGCTTGGCAGAAGTAACAATGCTGTGGCTAGACTGGGATTATTTTAGATGATGCAGTCAGAAAGTAAAACCTTTCCCAGCTGGAAGAAATGGGTTTGTTTTTTGTCTTTTTCCAGTAAACCCTTCTCCGGCCAAAGACTTTCCTGTGTGCCCTCCCCTGGACCTGTGTCCATCAGGCTGGCTGTACTTCCAGAGGAAGTGTTACAATCTCTCGGAGAGTGAAGACACCTGGAACTCCAGCCAGAGCCGCTGCTCTTCCCACAACGCTTCCCTCCTCGTCATCGAAAATCATCAGGAGCTGGTAAGGGAATCAAAGGGGGTTCCTGTTTTCACCCCACTTCACTTCCAGGGAACTGCTTCTCCAGCCTCCTCAGCTGAACAGTTAGGAAGCTGATACAAGAACACAATGAGTCACAGCCTCCAGAAAACTTCATGCCTCTTCTCCCTGAAAACAGGAAACATCAGTTTGAACAGTTGATGTTTTAGAAAATGTCTGAGTACTTTCCGAATTACATTTGGTGCTGCTCACAGCTGTAAATACTCATATTGAAGGCATCTATCAGAGTAAACACTGTTGCATCTCATTTATCTTTAATTAAACAACTGTTTTCTCATATTAAGATAGGTTAATGACATACAAGTTGGTAAATATGTTAATTGTGACCTTTGGAGTTAGGAGATAGTTACCCAAAATGCAGCTTGGAGTATTTTTTTTCTATATTATACCACAATATTAGGAAATATTCCACTCTGCACAAAGGCCTTAGAGAATATATTCTGTGTCTGTTCCAGACCTTGATAGCTGACCTTGATATTTTAGAATAGCCTCTCTCTAGGTCAGTCAACCCTATCCCAGTCACCAGTCTCTGAATATTTAGGTTTTAATATTGTTTCTTCTGCAGGAAAGGCTAGATTGTTGTTTTGCTTTTGCCCTGGAACAAAGACTTTGTATTTTGATATCTCGACTGAGCATGCAGAATTTCTTTTCTAATGTGAGTTTTTTCCTACAGAGCTTTATTATGAAGATCACAAAGCAAGACCCATGGATTGGACTCCATAAAAGAAATGGAAAGTTCTTTTGGGTAAATGGAAAAGCATTAGACAATGAACTGTAAGTTGATGTGGAGGGGTTTTGCAGGTGATATTCGATTATTGGGGAGTAAGAAAAATAATACAGAAATAGTGACTTGTAGGAAATATCTGTTATTATATTGAAGGGATGATTATGGAGAGGGTACGGAATGCAATGAAAATTTCACATGGCATTGTTAAAACTGTGGCAGATGAAAGTTAGGGGATAAATTCATAAAGCTGAGAAGCAACATGAGGCAGGCTTATGGTAACAGACATTAGAGAAAGTTAAACCAAGAGACACCAAATCGATGAGGGAAGGAAGAGAAGATTACAGTAACACAGATTCCTCATCACAGAATTTATTTTGCAAAAATACAAACCTGCATGTAAGCTGTGTGAGGTTTATAGCAAAGAGATTTGGGAAACTGTTTAGACATGTTTTCACTTTCATAGAATGTTCCTCTGAAAGAGGCTGCTGGAGGGAAAGGAAGATGTGACTTTATGTTGCATGAGCTGCTTTGAGGCCAGGGCTCTGTGTCCTGTGCCACCAGTGCCAGGTGTGGGGCACTTTGTTCCTCTCCCTGGCAGCCATCTCATCTCCTCAGAGGCTGCTGCAGCTCATCCTGGAGCAGCTTCTGGCAGGAGTTGGCAGAATTACCATTGATAGACATAAGCACTGAGATTTCACAAGTCTGAAATGACCTTAAAAAGTGAAAATTTTAAATACTTTTAAGTCTGTGACATTACTGGAGGTGTGTGACTATATTCACTTCATCCCCAAGCCCTGAAGGCTTGATCTGACAAAGTTATTTAATGTGAGATGTGAGGAACACGTGGGCACCTCAAACTGAAAGCTGAAGTCCTTCCCACTCTTTAATCCCCTGCCTGCAATACAAACATACACTGATGCTTTCATTTTCAGTGAGGTTCTTCCCATTCTTAGATTTCTGCCTCAAACTGCCCCTCCTGAAGGGGAGGGCAAATACCTTGATATCTAAGCTCAGCTGTTACTACACTGGTGGGGATTTGTCCCTTGGCTTTTCCAGAGACCATTCCAGTTTGCTTGGCCTATCCACAGAACTTTATAGCACTCTGTTTGAAAACAGAGTTGCTGAAGGAGTCCCTTACCTCTTATGTAGGGACACCTACAATGTGGAAACTGAGGTTTGCTTCTTGTTTCCCCCCACCCCCTTAGTCATGGTGCCTGTTGGGTTTTGAGGAAGGGAGAGATGAGAGATACATTTGCTTCACAGCTTCTGCTGGAACCTTTTAGCTGTATAGGAGGATATGGAAGTGCAAGGTGGTGGTGCCCAACTTGATGGCACAGCATTCCTGAGAAGGGCAAACCTGAGTTTCAGTCTCTGCTCTAAGGGTGTATTTCACATTAAGTGACCACTAAACAAGATATAGGAGTACTGCAACTCCTGGATTTTGTATCCTGGGCACAAGATACCATTAAAAAAAGACAATCTCCACAGTGTTCTCTTCAAGGCACAAAACATCATCCTCCTGTGGTGCCTTGCCTGAGATAAATCAGGTTTTATTCAAAGACAACCTGAGGTGCCCATAGCTACCTTTGCTCTATTGCAATATTTGATTGTGGGTGTCCAAGTAATCCTGTCTTCCCTTCTCCCTGACAGGTTTGAAGTAAAAGGCTCTGGAAACTGTGCCTACCTGGAGTCCAGAGGAGTCTCAGCCTCAGGATGTTATTTAACCAGGAAATGGATCTGTAGCTTGAATATCAACTCAGCACAATAAAGGTGGGCCAAGCCACCACCCCTGACACTCAGAGCTCTGATATGATGCCTACACAGGCTATGTCTATACTTTGGGACCTGGGAATGTGTCTCAGCTCCTACCTGGAGGTGAATGATTTTTCTGGTAACCAGAATTCTCCCCATGGAGGAAGACTTTAAAGGTACCATTTAAAAGGCCCTCTTCAGCATCTTGATAAGTCATTTTCTTGCCCCATTTTTCCAGCTACTGCCCAGCTGTAGTTTCTTTTTGTCGGGCCATCAGTATTTCTTCCATTTACTCTTCTTTTGTAGGAACAGCTGTTCTTTCTTTCCCTTTTGGGTGTGCAGTTGGAGGTTTTTGTTCTTTTTGTTCTGCTTTTCTTTACTTCAGGCTCTGTGCAGGGATGGGTGGTGAAGTGGGTCTGTCTGGAGTAGTGCCAATGCCTCATGGATACAGGGTAATGCAGAAGTGAACTGTTGTTTTAGACAGGATCACAGCAGATTCCTCTCTCTGTGCTTGATGGGATGCACCTTGCATTGTATTCCATGTTTTGTTAATGTTATGTTACATTAATCTTGTTAAATCCCGGTGATAACGCTGTCAAGCTAATTTATGTAGCTGCACTGCACCTGAAGTTATCCTCACAACACTTTCTTTAGTCAAAAAAAGGTCACAATAGATAAGAATATTTATGTACCTGAGCATCTGCATTGATGGGGGGGGCAGAAGAGTTGGAACTGAAAGAGTGATAGTGAAGCTGCAGGCATTAATGTGTAAAGGCAGAAATAGTCCTCAGTGCAAGGAGGCAAAATCAGGAGAAGGGAATGAGAGAATTAGCAGCAAGGGATGTATCTGTGTGTTTTCTTCATGCCCTGTGCCTGTCACGGTGTGAGGCTTCTGAGCAAGGGGGATATTTCCAGATGGACAGTCAATGTCTCCTTGTGTAGGTGACATTTTCAGCTGCAGCCTACAGTGCTCTTGGATTCCTGGGAGCCTGAACAGAATTAGGGCACAATCCCTCTGATTATCTGAGTCTCACTCATATCTAGCAGGTTGTCCAAAGATTAAAAGTGTCATTTGACCCAGAGGAAGAAAGTTTTCCTGGAAGGAATATAACTGTCAAGTTTCTAGAGAAGGAAGAATGGGAAGTTCACCCTCATTATTTTTTGTGACAGAAGGACTTGACTGTAGCAGGACTATTGCACATGGATACTTGTAGGAGAAGGGAATACAGGTGACCTTGCCCCTGATAAGTAACAGCTGTGTTAATTACCCAATTCCAATAAAGATAAGTGTCATAAAAGGGAGTGGGTTAGCTGGTGTGGGGAGGATCATGAAGGAGGAGAAACCTTAAGGAAAAGGGAATGAGAGGATCATGAAAAAGAAGGATCCTGAGGGGAGAGAATCACTGCTGTGAGCTTAGTCTACGTCTGCAGTTAGAGCCTGTTGTTGGAACCTGCAGTCATAGTCTAGCTAGGTAAAAGCCTGCATTCAGAGTCTGCAAACTAATACATGCAGTCACAGTTTAGCAGGAAATAACCAGCAGTCAGAGGCTGCAAGGGAAACCTACAGTAGGAGCTTGCTGCAGCCAGAGGCGGTGAATAGTTGGAGTCAGGATGGACAAGCTGTAAAGAGGAATAAACGAGGACCCACTTCATGCTGTGAAAAACAAGAAGTCTGTGTCTTGGCTCATTTCTACCCTCTAACAAGAGGGCTGTTGCAACAGATACTGTCAGCAACTTGTGACTTGCAGATGTTTATTTAAATATAATCACTAATTTTGCTGGATTATACTTTTCTTAATTGTTTGTGTTCTTTATAGGCACAGTAACAGGACTCTACAGTATGAAAAGCCTAATTATCTATTAATTTATATGTTGGGGGGGTGTTTTTAAATTAACCTGATTCTGAAGGATATGGTATGTGCAATAGTCCTGAAAAGATACTTAATAAATATCTTTACAGAGCCCCTGAATTACAGTGGTTTGTATCTACATATTGGGATATTAAAAGTATTTTTTGCCTCAGGCACCATTTCAGTGAAAAAAAAATCTGAAGCAGAGTAAAATATTCAGGTTTTGAACATGAAAAAATCTTTAATCATAATGTAGAGACTGACATGAAACAGGACGTTTGATCCAAAAAAGAATGCTTTTTCCTTTCTAACACCTTATATTGTGTCAGACTTTTAACAAAAGGTTACAGTGAAAGCTCTTCTGGAATCTGACTCCTCAGGGATTCAATGAACATCTTCGGGGATATTAAGAAAAAATGGTCACGCTGCAAACTCTACCAACTTGCTTTACTCAGAGTGGAGTTTGATGAAGTGCTTCAATGGTAATTTTTTTCTTTTTAAATAAGTGACTGCTTAAATTGTAGGTAAGAGCTTTAGCAAGGCCTGCAAAAACTTGTTTAATTACATGAATAATAGCAAGAAGGCCCAAATAGTAGATGTTTCATGAATATTGTTAAAACCTAAACACCACAACTAATTTGAGAGTAGCCAGCATGCAGGAGTATGTTTTTCTTGTTAAATTCAGCATGAATCAAGAAAGATCTGCCAAAAAACCAGCAATTGTCAACTCCACTGCAGGGAGAAGGTTGTGCTGTGAGTACCCTGAAGTGAAAATTTCTCAGCAGTGAGAAATTATCTCTCTACAAAGCATGTATTATATAGGTATATATGATTATCTTACTCATTTCAGTTTCTTTCCTTTTCTTTGCTTCTCTGTCTAGAATGAACAAACCAATCCTCTTCCCCCATGTGCTGTGCTGAGTCTGGGGGATTTTTGTTGTTTCCTCTTACATAACAGCAGTTTCTCATGTGTCTTGAGCTGCTGATGCTGCATTCTGTAGGGTAAATCTGTGTTGGGATTTTTTGTTGTTGTTTGAAGGGAAGTCCCCAAGGGTACAGTTCACTTTTTAATCTGCAGCCCTAAAGTGCTGGATATTAACCCTCCTCAGGCATGTGCAGGTATGAAAAAGCATCTCTGTGAAACTGCAGCTGCCTTTATTTGTGTCCATCACAGCAAAGATGAGGTAAAGACTCACTATCTCAAAAGCCATGTTAGACTTGTTTCTCTTTCTCATTGCTATAAGGGCTTAAATACCAGTCAGTGCCATTTTTTGTTAGAGCAGCACCTTCAATTCATGACATTTCTTCATTTTTGTCAAATATGTTAATCTAATAAGGACACTAGGTCAGACTGCTCTTAGCATTTTTGTGTTCCAGACCCAGAAATAGCATTTATTCATGACACTTCAATGCCTAATGCATTTACTGAATGCACTCCCAGGCATTAATTTCACCAGTCTTTGGCACTTCATCATATCATAACTGTGGTTGGAATTTACAATGCAAAGGGACAAAATATAGGTGGGGAGGAAGGTTATCAACTTGATTTCCTTGCACCGCAATATTGTCTTACAGTCCAAGCCCTTTCCCTGGTTAATCCCTTCAGATTCCAAGGCACAGCACCAGAAGAAGATGGGAGCAATCAGCAGATTAATCACAATTGTTACAAGTCACTCCAGCCTGGTCTGCTGTCTACACCCAGTAGCTGTGCAGCAGCTTTGCATAAGACGCTGTCCAATAAATGCATTTTTTTCCAGCCCTCAAGTGGCTTCTGTGAGTCACAATTAGACCCCAAGGAAAAAAGAAAACAAAAACAAAACCACAAACTTCAGAAAACACTGAAATCCTGAAACCCAAATAAGAAGTCCTCAGCTCAGCAGTTGCCTGTGTGCAGGGGTGACAGCAGTGGGCTCAGCACACCCTTCATCCCCCACAGGGGCCATAATTCCTGCACATCACACAGTTCACATGCACAGTGCTCCCCCTCACGAGTATCTCTTGTCCTCTGACCTTTCCTGAGGCAGCTGGTGCCAAAATCTGTCTTTGTGAAGGCTCAGCACCCCAAAATCCTCATGTGACAGCTTGCAGCCCTGTTGAGGACCTGCCTTCTGACTTCTTAGGAAGTACAGCACAGCAAAGTGCAAATTTCCCGGCAAGTCTGATAAAAATTATTTACATCACAAGTTGGTTTGTCTGTGAAATGAAGAAGCTTTGCCTGTTATCTGGAAATGTGGCTCAGAGCACCAGCAAAGTTGCGTTCTTCTTACAGATCCACTTCTTTAAAGTCTGGCAATTATCTGCCTGGATCAAGTTTTTCCTTCTGTAAACAGCACAGTTCTTGTCAGCCCCAATGCTTTTTAGAGCTGTCCTGCTGAGAGACCAAAAGGAATGCAGTTGTCAGCTTTAAACTCAGCACTGGTTAAAAATCCTGGTGGTGCTCTGCGTGAGGGGAGTGGATGGTGCCCACCCAACCACACCCTTGAAGCACAGCAGCTGTGCCCTGTTGGGCACCCCCAACAGGGACTGCTGGCTTCTGAGGGATGGAGCTTGGGATTATTAGTGTTACAAGGATAAGGATCCTCCCCATGAAGCCACAGCGCTGAAGAAAGCCGCACAGATCCCAGCCAGTGCTATGAGACAGGCATCACCTTCAACAGAGGCAGGCAGCACATGGTCTAAAGTGAGAGCTGGCAGGCATTTCAGCAGAAGTGTGTAATAATATCTCTGCATTAATAAATACATGAGCTGTGGCTGTGGTTGGTCCTGGAGGCAAAATCAGTTTCCAAAAGTGCCCAGCAGGAACCTGTTGACCTGGAACTGGCCATGAAATAGACTCTGAATACACACCTGGGGCTGCAGGGTTAGATCTGTGGTTTGGGTAATTAGCTCAGATTCAGAGTTGTATTTCCAAGCAGGGGTACCACACTTTGCTTTTCCCAAAGATATCCTCCCCCCACAAATCATCACCTCTTTTCTTTTACTCTGTGATCTCCCACTGAACTCCGTGTTTTCTTCATGTCTTCAGTGTCCGAGCCAATCCAGATATATTTGGTATCTTTGTCTTTGTTGTCTAGAAATTCCTGTGGAACGATTAGAAGGATATTACCTGACAGAAGAGCTTTCCTGCTCTGCCCAGGTCACTGTCCTGCCTCATGCACAGCTTTTATTTCCTCTTGAAGAGCAAGGACAGAGATGCAGCCATGGCAGAGCAGCCCCCTACATCAGCCCATACATGTGACCAGCCTCCTCTCTTCCCAGAGCCAAGCAAATGAGTGGAAAGTCCCCAGCATTTCCTCTTCCCAATCAAAACTACTCTGGCTTCCACACTTGGCACGTCTTGTGCTTCTCCTCTGCTCTGCTGACATTCCCATCTCCACCCATTTTCCGTACATGGAAGTGAAATCAAACCCAGCTCTTGTGCAGGGAGAGTCAGATGCTTTCCCTGATGGGGCTCTTGCTTGTCTACATGTACTCTTGACATCCAGGCCATTTTCTCTTGCAGAAATGTTTAGCTGAGGCCTGTCACATGCTTTTAAGGCTGCTGCAAGACTCACCATCTCAATGTCATCTTCAATGACAAGCAGCTGGGATTTCCTGGCCAGGCAGTTTTTCCGGCTGTCCTCCCAGCTCCTGGCCTCCTCGGAGAAGAAGTAACATCTGCCCCTGTGCAGCTGCCACCCAGGGGGACACAGCTCACATGGTGTCCCTGTGGGTGGACAGGGGGAACCTTTAGCTCCTACAATGGATGTAATTCCTCCCCTTGTTTATGAACCATTGTCTGGAAAGTGTTCTCCAAGACAAGAGGAGGATATATGGCATTTCTGACAGCAGCTCCTGGCAGAAAGAAATGTAATGAAAATACTGGATACTTTATACCAAAAGAGGAGCAAGACTATCATGATTGAAATACTAGTTTAGATTTTGTTATCACTGCTCTGCAGGAACACCATGCTTCCTGGGTAGCCCCAGTGAGTTCCCATAAACTGCAGGGTGTCAGAGAAATGGGAACAGACAACAGAACTGTGCACATCACATGTCCTCTATACTGGAAAGGAATAACGTGCCTCACCCTGTCCATCTTTACACAGCTCCTCCATGAGCCTTTTCAGGAGCACTGTTGACATGGTCCTCTCTGAAGAAATGTCACTGCTGGTGTTGTTCAGACCATACTGAGGCAAACTTTCTGATCTTCCTGCTCTGGCCTCTGAAACTTGAACAGCCCAAGTAAAAAAAAATGAGAGAGAGAAGTCATGGTTAACAACAAAGATAAGGAAATGCCGTCTTTGTACCCAGAGCTGTACTGTGAATGTGAGGATATTTCTGTGTTCATTGCCTGGTACAGTTATGAGCAAACTCAGTGAGTAAAGCTCAGTGAGCAAAGCCCTCCTGAGAAGATGTTCATGGAATGGCCTGGCTTGGAAAGTCTTTAAAGATCATTTCATTACAAACCCCTGCCATGGGCAGGGACACCTTCCACTATCCCAGGTTGCTCAGAGCCCCGTCCAGCCTAGCCTTGGACGCTTCCAGGGATGGGGCAGCCACAGCTTCTCTGAGCACCCTGTGCCAGGGCCCTCACACCCTCACAGTGTCACAGCTACAGCTGATCTGTAAGCTGTACAGATAAATTTGGCCATGACAGACCCCAACTCCCAGCCTAGCTCGTTAAAGAGCAGAAGTAAATGAGTCCCTGGGTATGATAATTATAGGTCGGCTTGGAACTCCAACAGGGGACCCCAGCCAATCCCAGTCAATCCTGAATGCAGACATCTAATTGGCCAGTGAGCTGGGCGATGCTGAGACCTCGACCGATCAGGTGTTGAAGCTCAGGAATTTTGAACCCTCCATAAAAGGGGGCGGCCATGAATAATCACTGGCTGCTGTCGCATGGTCACGGTGTGTTCAGTTGTGTGCCTGTCTCCAAATCTCCGACCAAATGCAACACCACAGGGAAGAATTTCTTCCTCATACCTAATCTAAACTTCCTCTCTGTCAGTGTGAAACCACTGCCCCTTGTCCTGTCACTCCCTTGTCAATAGCCTCTCATTTCCTGTATTTGTGTAAAAGTTGACACCTTTTAGGGCTACACTAAAGGAATTTTCCTCTCAGCTCTTTCAGAGTTTAACCATGTCTGCAATGAAGGGATGATGCAGGAGGTAGGATCTACTCACATTGCTTGGCTTGTATGGCCACGACTCCCACTAGGATGAGCAAGAGGACTGCCAGGACCAGCGCCACGTAGAACCAGGCTGAGCACCTGTGCTGGCAGCCTGGAGGAAGGCAGGAGGAAGAGCAGCTTAAGGTCCTGGCACTCTTAAAATTAACACTGGGGAAACAACAGAGGAATCATCTGCCTAAAATCAGCCTGCTGTTGGGAGGATGCAGTGGCATTTTACATATTAAAAATCTCCACCCATTTTGCATACATGGAAGTGAAATCAAAATCTTTGGTCACATAGAGGAAATGATTGTCAACCATTAAGAATTTGCCTTTTCTCCTTTAACTTATTTTTCTCAAGCATTGCCTCCTCCCACCTACCCACACACACCCTGCAGGACCTTGCAGAGAAATCCAGGAAAAGTATCAAGGATGGGCTGTGGTGTCAGGGATGGGCTGTGGTGTCAGGGATGGGCTGTAGTGTCAGGGATGGGCTCTGGGGTGTTCCTCCTCTCTGCTCCAGAGCGTTACTGTTCCTGTCCCGCAGCTCAGAGATAACTTCCCTAAATGCACAGGAAAAAATGCTCCATACTAACACCCCTGGCACAGGGAAGTGCATCAAAGCCAGCATCTCTCCAGCTGTTTGGCAATTATCTTGTTTCAGAGGGAAACACTCAGGAAGCCACAGAACTCTAGGAAATTTGGGGTTAAGGTGCCAGTTCCATGAGACACAGACTTGCACTGTCATAACCTCTGTTTCGCAAACCTTGCCTGCATGAGATGAGCAACTGCTCCATCCTCTGGCTGCCTGACCTATCTGGTGCAATGTTCCCTCTCCCTGGCAGGCAGGTCCCTCAGTACAGGGAGGGTGACAATTGCCAGGGCACTAATAAGATCTGGCCATTACTCTGCTTCCAAAGCCAAATGCATCCCTGGGACTCTTCCTCCACGAGAGTTCTAAAAAAACATGGAACTTTACTTTGCTTTACTACATTTTCCATGTAGGGCACAAAGGCATTTGTAGAAATTATTTTTAAAACATCTCTCAAATTTATTTTTAAAAGGAAAGTGTAAAATCTGAGAACCTAGGGAAAAAAGCAGCAGATGACACAATAGATCAGCCCTTCATTGAGAGAGTGTACATAAAGGCTTTTGATAACAGATTTCACTGTCGGGCAATAGGAAAAACTACATCTATAATTAGTAACCAAACAAAATTGCACAGTACCAGGAGCGGAAGTCTCTGCTCTGCTGTTCCCTTGGGGCTGGGGCTTCACGTGCAGCTCAGCGTACGTGATCGTGTTTCCTGTAAGGAGAGGGCAACGCTGACATTTGTGGCTGTGCAAATCACCAAGTGGAGGAACAATAAAGGCCAAGCCTGTGTGAAAAGGGGTGTGTGTTTCCAGGGCTGCTTGTTCAGCATTTTCCTTTTCCTAGGCAACGACAGGAAAGATGATGATTTACCACTTCCTCCTGCTATCAGGCAGAAAAAACCTCCTCCATAAGCTTTGAACCGTTGAAAGCTGTGTGGCCGGAGCAGGAGCCAGACAAACAGGCTGAAGGATGGGAAAGACTTGGATCCTATCCATGGCAAGCATCCCATCTGTTGCTAAGCCATCTCAGAAGGTACCACAGGGGCTGGAGGGGCACCAGGCCTGTGACTGCTTTGTGGGGCAGAGAGACACCAAAAGGAAAACCAGCACTCAGAGAAATGCTGCAGCAGCAAGGTAATTCCTGGGGGCATTCCTGACTTGTGAGTGTTTTATCCCAGGATATTTCAGGTGGTGCCCGTAGCAGCAGAGGAATGGACCTGATGGTTGAAGACATCTTTTCCAAAAGCACGTTGCCAAAACAAAACCAAAAAGGGCATTAAAATCTCATGGTGTGGGTTAAAGGCACGTAGATTCTTTCTGAACGTGTTTTCAATATCATTTACCTGGGTATTTTGCAGAGCTACTGGTTAGTGTCATGGAATATGTCTGGACCTTTGGGACACTGCTTTTGCTTCCATAAATGGAGAGATTTTACCCATCCGTATCAAGAATAAGCTTCTGTGCTACCACCCTAATTTGTGACCACTGGGGCTTTTAAAAAGAAGTGTTGTATTAAATTTCACTGATCAGGGAAAAGCTTGGCAGAAGAAGAGAGTCTCATTAGGTTAAAATGGGGCAGAATTTAATATGAGAATTGCTGAAGGAGTTTTACAGTAGAAAAAACTTGATTGGCAAATAAGGGTTATTCATATCGGGGAGACAGTCTATGCTTTAGAGAATCTGACCTAATACACTTGGTTGTTTGCTTTATTTCAATTTATTGAAATATTTATTTTTTACAGAAAATTTGTAAATAAATGTAATTGTTCTCAAACCAAATACCCTAAAAGTTCTTCTTCTTAGAATGCAAATAATTTTCCAAAAACACTCAGAACTTCTAAACTTTTAAATGCACTAGCCCTGTAAATGGAGGTACTTCTAAAATAAGTACTTTAGGCATTCTGCTACTATTAGTAAATAATTTGTCGCTCAGATGAACATTTATTCCTTTAAAGAATATTTCTAAGTCTGTAAGAAAAAAAATTATCCATGCAAGCCGAATAATTAAATAAAGTTGTTCCTTCTATTACAGTATGTATGGGCACATGATTATTTGAATGTGAAATCCTCAGAAGTCAGCAGGGGGTTTTAAATTACCACATAACCTTAATTCTGCCGGATGCTTCCACACCCTCACCTAATTCAACAACAAGGTGCAGATCTCCGTCAGTCACTAAAACTGAAATTTCCCTTCATTTCCCTGTGCCTGTTGTCAGGTGCAGAAAAACATCTCTGTTTACTGGAAGCTTCTACTTGGTGAATGTGACAGAGAGTGCTCCTGGGGGGTTGTCCATTAGGGAATGTTGTGTCCAGATGTGGGCCAGCACATCCAGGGGTCTGGGGGAAGCTGGAGAGGCTCCAGGTCGACCTGGTCAACACCTGGAGCAGCCCAGGAGGTTAAGGAAGGGAATAAGAAGTTAAGGCCACAACCAATAGCAAGCTACAACTTCTTCTGGGTTAGTTGGTGATGGACTTGAACTCTCTTTAATTTGTTCTTCTCCCAAGGAGAGTTCTGTGTAGCCACTCACAATTCATAATCAGGCAACTTTCAAATCATCCGTGAGGGAATTGGGACCCAAAAACTGCCGGAGTCTTTCACTGGAAAATGGATTTCCAGATGTATTTATCCTTGCTGGGATTTGGGAACACTTTTCTACTTTTGAACACCTGTTTTGAAGTGCATGCACAGTAACAGCACCTGCACCTACCAAAACCTCTGCACAGATAATACCATTGTTAAATCCTCCTTAACACATCCAAGAATCCCCTTGTCCTTGTTATTCAGAGCACCTGAGTGACAGCTGAAGTCCAACTGTAAGTCCAAGCCCAATCAATCAAAATGTATTTAAGTATAATCAGACATAAGAGTGGGGAAGGTGAGACTGGGAGCTATAAACAGTGAAGAAAAGATTAGTTAAGAGATTTTTGTCTCTGTATAATTGAGACAGCATAACCAAGACTTGTAGAAATACTGGGTGGATCTCTGGTACCCATTTTTAAAGGAGATGGAAGCACTGGAGTATGAACAGAACATCCACAAAAACGGATTTGCATTTTTGAGAAGTTAAATATTTAAAGGGAAAAGGGCATTGAGAAATCACTTAATTACCATGGCCGGTAACTTTACGTGTGAAAATATCAAGAGTTAAAATCAGTTCAACAAGAGTTTACTAAGAGCCATCCACATGTTAATGATAAATTTCATTGGAACTGGCCTGTCCAAAATTGAGCTTTTCCTTTAGGCAGCAGGATCACGAATGGTTTTGGATGTCTTCTAATCAAGATTTGATGTCTGTCTCCCTTCACAAATAAGTTTTATCACTTTGGATACTGGATAAAATTCCAGGCAAGCCCTCTCTATGTGGCACAGGTTACAGCAATGCAAACAACATCCATGGGTGCATGAACACACAATCTAAGGTAGTATTTCATGTCGTACATATAATAATGGGAACTCATTTTTATCTTTTGAATGCTAGTCTTGTAAAAATATATAAAAGGTATCATTTTCAGTCATTTAAATGCATGTATTCAGAGCACCATCATCATTATTAATCTCCATTGTAAGTAGAACATCAAGAAATGCTCATTACACAATGTTGTTTCCTTAAGGGATTAAATACATTAATTACTAATGAAAGCATGAAAATATCCTTAGTCTGATGCCACAAGCATTTCCTATTTACTCATAATAAGCTGTTATTCATATTAAATGTGATCCAGAATTTTGTCCATGAATGAATTACATTTTTTTCCCAAGTAGTAGAAATGTCATTTCTTCAGAAAATCTTGTTCAAATCATCTCCTTACCCTGAATATTGGCTTAATCCTTTGGGTATTTTTACAAATATATGAAGTGATCACAGATTGATAATTTGGTTCTGGAAAATCACCACTGGAAAATTAAAGAGAAAGAGCAGGAAGTTTTTAAGGGACATTCAATACTTCCTTCAGTGACAATGACTGCATTTTTGACTGCTACTAGTTTCCTGATTTACTGGTTAATTTACTGCTCCTTTTCCTTGAACAAGAACATTGATCTGACTTGTGGTCTAGGTAGTAATTCAGTGGAACATTGTCTTGATCATGTTATTCATTTAAAAAGAAATGTTATGCTCATTTTCAACCAATGAACACTTTTTCTTTCTCATTCTGTTCATTGAAGTCTGGCCCCAGACCTGAGCTGCTGCTCCTTGGTGGTTCTGATTTGGGAGCAGCTTGGCTGATTTGTACTGTGAGGATCTCATCCGCTATTCCAACATCTTGCCCTTCCCATGCAGCATCTTATGGCATTCTTCTAGATTCACCCAATTTAAAGAGAGAAAGAGAGAGAGCACAAGAGAGCAAACAGTGCGTGCCCAAGGTGTTTTACCTGGGTTTGATGTCCCTGCAGGAGCGGGTGGCCTTTCCCTTGGCAGCATCGCCACGGCGGCGTAGGTGACATCCCCTGCCATCCGTGAGCCTGTCCCTCAGAGCTATGGAAAGAGCAGCTTTAACATAGTCATTTGCATCCTGTCTCAGCTCTGCCTGCCTCCAGAACACTCACACGCCGTGCTATGGCTCTGAGGAAGGCGAAGAAACACAAGAAAGGAAGTCACTAAGTTACTTCTTTCAGTGTAACTTCAAAGCCTGTTTTCAGCCACCATTCTCTCTCTTCTTGCCCTTCAGAATACAGGAGAAAATAAAGATTAAAACCTATCATTTTCACTAATATATAAGAAAAAAATTATGTTAGTCAAAGCTGCGGGAATGCTCGAGGGAATGCTCTAAGGAATGCCCAAAAATGGACTTACACAGGTATAAAAGGTTTGCTGGTTCTCACGAGAATAGAGAGTACAATTTGTGCAGTGGCTGTTTTGTGTTCCTGTGCATGATCTTACACAGCCTATCCACCTGAAAGAAAGATGAACAAGCGGTACATGTATCAGTATAAGATGTTTTGGCGTTAACGTAACTGCAACCACATAACTTCAAAAATGTAACTCTAATTCTAACCTCCTCCACCCACAAAGCACTTTAATGGTTTAACTTTAATGGTTGAATTTAGGTGATATTGATGGTGCATTAACATGAACTCAAAATAAAATTTAAAAAAATATGATCAATGCTTTTTGCAAGAATGTTTCCATAATTTACTGTAACAGTAGTTATAAGGAACTGCTGTTCCTACATTGCTTAAACTATTCCCTGCTTGAGCCAACAACTCCACAGATGGAAAACCTGAGTTGCCTTTATTACCTTAAACTCCTTTTTCATTACCCAAGTGTTTGCTGCAGGGTATTTTGATGACAGTGTTTTTCGCCTCTATTTCAGGTCAGGAGGAAGCCACACAGATTTTAATTGAAACATAAACATCTTCTAAAACCTAAAAATACATTTACAACACTCAGACACGGCGTCCTGTGCATGACATTTCCTACTAAGAGCTATGGTTTTGGTTTTGTGCCTTATTTCCACTTGGAAAATTCCCTCCAAGTTCAACACAGAAAAAGTCTGCAATCCTACAGGGGTATGTTGAAAATAATGTTTATACAGGCTGTTTGCAGGTTTTTATTACATTCAAAGGCACCTGAAATGAACAAAGTTTGGGGCTGTGATCTTATATTACTGATCTTTTCCCTTATGATTTTAAACGCTGGTAATGGTGTTAAGTGCAGAAACAAAAGGGTTTGGGGGGAGGAAAAAAAAAGAACCTTTGATAGTCATGGAACAGATTAGTCAGAAGTGCCCGAGTATGATTTATAAGCAACATATTTAAATCATTATGGGGTTATTATCTGATAATAAACGATAAATCGATACTGTGAGCTGGGGCCTGGTAAGGTTTGTTTCACAGACACCTACATAGCAGCCATATCACCAGGCCTCACATGAAACAGAACTTTGTCCTCTGAATCAGTTTTCCCTTGAACTTCTCAGCATCCTTTACAGCAGGATAGTTAAGCTCTGAAATGGAAAAAAAAAATAACCAAAACCCAACTCTCAACCAAACCCAATTTCCTTATTTGGGCTTTTTTAAAAAAACTTTGGGCCACAAAGGAGAGTTAGAAGGCCAAACAGGTTGTTTGAACTCTCAGTCCCTTTCCATCACTGCACACACACTTCAGCAGTCTTTTCTCACATGACTGCCTCCTAAACCAGTCACAACCATCCAGAGGTAACGATTTACTGTCTTAAGGCCCTATTCCTCTCATCCTGTCCCTTGTTCCCTGGGAGCAGAGCCTGACATCCCCCGGCTGTCCCCTCCTCTCAGGGAGTTCTGCAGAGCCAGAAGGTCCCCCCTGAGCCTCCTTTTCTCCAGGCTGGGCTCCCCCAACTCCTTCGGCTGCTTCTTCACAAGCTGTAATCTGGATTCTTTAATTTATCGCATGATCCACCTTCATCTTGTGTCTTTTGTGTTCTCCAGGTAGAGCCTTGCTTCATCCTCTTCTTTCCTCCCAGGAAATGAATCCGGATTAATATGCAGAGCTTACAGAACCCTGTGAGGTCCCTAAAATACCAGGGGTTGTGTATCAAACATCCATATGTCTGGGGAGCGGGGGGGAGTGGTGTTTTAGCCTTGAGTTTTCAGACTTTTTGGCAGAACATGGAGATATCCGAAGGCCCAGACTCTCTTGCAGCACCTGCAAGGAAAGATGGTGAGATTGTTGTGTAGGATTTCTCTGCATATCATATAGAGCTTGACAGGCTGGAGCTTCAGGGGCCCCGTGGGGGTAGGCAAAGGAATGCGAGCTCATGTCATTCCCCATCCTGACGTGCTCCTGGGTGCACACAGACTCCCCCCTTCCAACTGCCAAGCCTGAGTAATGTCACTGAGTGATGTTCTGGTGTTAGCACAGTCACCAGCTATGCACAGAACAAATGTGGTGACAACTGCAGATGTCACCCCTTCTTGTGGGTGTGACAGCATCGCCTTCATTGCGTGTGGAGGCAAAGGCAGACTGAAAACAGCGACGTGGGCTGCAGAGCAGAATCCAGCAAAGCAGAATCCAGCAAAGCAGAATTCGGTCCCTCCTGCCACAGAACAGGCAGCTCAGCCCAGGACTCCAGCTGCCTCATAATGCACATTTGAAAGAATTTGAACTGCCGGTCTGACAATAAAATGCAGTTCCCAAAGGCTGAGCTGCAGCACAGAGGCTTCCAGGCTAAACTGAGGGAGTCCCATAAGTTAATGTCCAGTTTAGGTTTCCATTCTATGCCTCTGCTGTGTCACAGCAGAGCCTGTTTGTGTGATGAGGTGAAAAAGCAGCACCCAGAAGGCATGATCAGAGCTAGGGCCGAAACCAAGACACGTATGGCCATAAAAGAACGTCTGTGCATGGCTATCCCACACTGCAGCAGGAAAAAAATATGTCAGTTAAACTTTTAAACTCCAAGGCTGAAATTTATTTATCTATTTTGTTAGTTCTTCCCTGTCGCGCTCTATTTTGCCATACAGACACAGCCTGCCTTGCTTCAGGTCTAGTAGCTCTACCTGTCTCTTACCCTCATGTCTGAAAAAGTCTGGGTTTTGGGTATCACTTTAACTTGTGGGTCTGAGAGCACTTAGCAAAGAGGACCATTGATTCCAGGATGCAGTTGGAAAGGCAAAAATAAAAGGACTTGCCCAAGCCTATCAGCAGGCATGGGGCAGGGGCTAGAAGACTGCTCAGCACTTCTGTCCCTCAGCACAACACCCTTTTCTGAAGGTGTGCTGGTTTGGGCTGGGACAGAGCTCATTTCATTCACAGGAGCTACCATGGATTTGTGCCGGAAGCAGTGTTAGGTAACACAGGAGTGTTTTAGCTATTGCTGAGCAGTGATCACACAGCATCTTTTCTGCTTCTCACCCCACCCCAGCAGCCAGGAGGCTGCACAGGAGCTGGGAGGGGACACAGCTGGGACAGCTGACCCCAACTGACCAAAGGGATTTCCCATATGGCATCATGATCAGTAGTTAAAGCTGGGGCAAGAGGGAACAGAGGGGATGTCTGGAGTGCTGGTGTTTCCCAAGTCACAGCTATGTGTGATGGAGCCCTGCTCTCCTGGAGACGGCTGAGCACCTGCTGCTCATGGGAAGCTGTAGCAACTGAGCTAGCTGAGATGGATAAACCTTAGCCTAGGTAGCTCATGCAGAAACCATAAACCTGAGACCATGGGAGGTGGGATTTGGAAATCAGGATAGTAATGGCATCATTCCAAAATAGATCATGTCTCTGGTTCTGGTTCTCTGTTGGTTCAAGACCTTTGACATACATAGTCAAATCCCTATCCCCCATCCGGGATTGGACCCCTGCCCCCAGGTAACCTTATATATTGTTAAGTTAGCCCACCCCCGGGTCTGTGGATGCTGCCTCCTCAAACCACGAGGTCACCATGTTTTGATCAGACCACCATGAAAGTTCTACATTCGGGCACTCCCTCCTTCCCGTCCCATTTATTTGCCACGCTCCGTCCGGCTGGACCAGACCTGGTATCACAGTGCCTTTGTGATAGGAAGCTGTGAGTTAAACCCTTCTTTTGACTTTTCTTGTCTGCAGCTTTTGCTTTATCTGTTAGAGTGTTATCTCAGCCCGCAAGCTTTTACTCTTGCGGTTCTCCTCCCCATCCCCCAGGTGTGAGGGAGCAAGTGGCTCTGTGGGGCTGAGGTGCTGATGGGGTTAACCATGACAGCAGGCCATTGCTGATTGCTGATTGCTGATACCTCATGGACTTGTGGCTTCAAAAACTGTCAAACCTGAATCCAGATTCATCAGTTCCTGTCTTTTCATGTATTCCAGAGCTCTTTCTGGAACCCATGTAGAGTTAGAAATCCCTTAGCCATTAATGCATTTATCTTATGTCAAAGTGCTTTTGGGTAAAAAATTTCTTTCTGCTTGTGAAATTGGAAGCAAAGCTGTTATAAAAGCGGGACCATCTATAAATTCTGTCAATAGAATGGACAAAGAGTGCTGGTAAGCAAACACAACTTACAATTGTTCCACAAGTTATTGGAATTAATACCCAATGGCGGGAATGAAGGACAAAGAGCACTCCCTTCCACAAAACTTCCAGTGCTCTCTAGTCTGATTTCTAGTCTTATTGCAAGTACGTGACATCTCTACATTTTCCCCCAGGAGGCAGAAATGTAACTATGAATGAATTTTTCTTGGTAATTTCAAGATTCAAAAACTCTTACCACATTGGCCTCAGAACAGATTAGTAAAACAATGGAGATGATACAGCTCCTAAATTATGATGTTTGTATTGGAGGGGGAGTTAAAGTTAAGAAAAGCTTGATGTGTAAGAAATCAGCTTAATCAACAAAGAGTGAGTCAGAGTGAGCAGTAAGATCATGTATTGCTTGGATGGAATTAACACGTTGGAATTAGTCCAGCCTGAAATACTTGCTACCAGTGAACTGCAGCAGGAACTGGACAAGGAGGCTAAGTGTGAAGCAGGGTGTTAACAGGAGTGCCCAGTGTTGTGTGGATCTTGAGTACGGAAAAACAAGGAAGTAGAAAGAAGAGCAGTACAGAAGAATAAGAAATCTTTTTCAATCCTTAGT
Organism: Oxylabes madagascariensis; assembly: GCA_013400675.1. Taxonomy (NCBI): domain Eukaryota; kingdom Metazoa; phylum Chordata; class Aves; order Passeriformes; family Timaliidae; genus Oxylabes; species Oxylabes madagascariensis. Next base: position 4,262 of record VYZR01041452.1, on the reverse strand, counting down.
TTATCACCACTGAGAGGTTTCAGTAAAGAATCCCAGGATGGGTCAGGTTGAAAGGGACCACAGGGGTCAGCTGCTCCCACCTCCCTGGTCAAGCAGGGCCATCCCAGGGCACAGGATTGTGTCCAGACTGGAATATCTCCTGTGAGGGAGAATCCACAGCCTCTCTAGTCTCTGTTTCAAGGCTAAGGCACTGCCCAGGGAAGAAGTTCTGCCTCCTGTGCAGGTGGAACCTCCTGGGATCAGCTCCTGCCCGTTCCTCTGGTGCCATTGCTGGGCCCCCCGGAGCAGAGCCTGGGCCCTGCTCGGAGCCCTCCCTGCTCACAGGGACACCCAGGGATGAGGGCCCCTCTCAGCTGGGGCTCCTCTCCAGGCTGGACAGCCCCAGCTCCCTCAGCCTTTCCCTGGCAGAGATGCTCCAGGCCCTAAATCATCTCTGCAGCCTCTGCTGGCCCCGCTCCAGGAGCTCTCAGTTAAGTTGTAATAATGGGCAAACTAGAACAATTTCCATCAATAACATTGCACACAATTTATCCTGCTATGCTGAGTAATTGATGTTGGCTCTTGATTTTTCTTCTGTTAAAAATTGTTCTTACATAAACGTCCAGCTATTGCTCATGAGCTGAACATCAGAGCTAATTAACTGTTTGGAAACTGGATGTCTAAGTTCTCTGAGGATTGAAATTTCATGATCTGAGAGGATCTTCCCTGGGACACTTCAAAGAAATAAAGTTTATCAAGAGAAATTTGAAAGCCTTCCAGGACAAATCCTTGTACTTTGTCCCTTGCTGCTCCTGATGCTTTTGACAAAATCCCCAGAAGTTGTGGAAAACACCTTGGGGGACAGTAAGTTGCTGTCTTACAGTGTTAATTTCAGTTATTCTTAAATTTTCCTTAGATGTTATTCCTGCAAACAAACCAAAGTGAAACAAACCAACCAAACAAAAAGCAAAAGCAAACAACACCAGACACACACACAGAAAATCCCCCAAAACCTCTTAAAAACACTAAAACTGAGATGATGTCTAAGGACCCTTCCACCCCAAGGGTTCTAAGTGTGATTCTAAGTGTGCTGAACAAGAAGGGAGCAGCAGAGGGCCATTGTGCTTTGAACTGAAGCCATGCAGTAGCAGGACTAGGAAAGAAACTAGGAAAGAAACTGTAATTTACAGTGTAAATTACACAGGGAAATGAATTCTTTCTCTCTCCCTTTTCTGTTCCTCTGTCTTTTTCTGATAAACTCCAGATCCTTCTAACAGGTAGTTCTAACACTGCACTTTCTCCTGTGCAGTCTCACAGTCATCAAAACCACTCTTTCAATGCACACACACTCCTTCCTGCAGGGAGAACAGATCTGAGCCTCTCAGGCCCCTTTTACTGGACTGGTGGACTTAATTTAATTTATCTTACTTTAAAATCAGCTGTCTTAACTTCTGGGGTTTTTTTCAAACGCAAGAATTTTCTTCTTAATTTACGACAAGAAGATGGTGTGCATATGTCTCTAAATAGCTGGAAAGGACATTTAAATACATGTATTGATCCTCAGTTCTGCTTTGTTCCTGTCCACTTGAGGAACTGTTGGTATATTTGAGCAGCTTAATGCCATTATTTAAATGGAGACTTGTGAGGCCTGAAACTACAGAAGCAGCTCTGTTGAAACCTTACAGTTTGCAGTAATTCAGTTGCACTTCAAAAGGACAAGCCTGGGCTTTTAGTAACAGCAAAGATTTGTTAACTTTGAAATTCACAAGCAAGGTCTTTTCCACAAAAATGAAGTGGGCATTTTAGCAAGCCCTTGGTGATCTTTTAAGTGCTTTGTCTAGAATATTTCTTTCTGGAAACTGAGGGTTCAGTGGAAAGTTGGTTTTTTTTGTTTGTTTGTTTGTTGTTTTTTTTTTCCTTCTGAAATGGTTATAATGATTTCTGTCTACTGTCAGATTCAGCAAGCTTCAACCAGGATTTTTTGGGGGTCAGGATTACATCCTGGCTTCACCTTTAATGTGTTGCAGAGTGTCTAGGGGCGATAAATCATGAGAGTGCAGTCCATGGACGATCAGCCCTGCAGAAGGGGAACAGTGTGGGATGAAGGAGAAGCAGAGAGCAGCTCTTATGGACTAACCCCATTGCCCCATCCCCCTGTGCCTCTGGGGTGGTAGTCGAGGAGGGGAATGAAGCCAGGAATAAAGCAGTGAAATTGAGGGAAGAAGGAGCAGGAGCAAGGTGTTGAATCTTTTTGTCTTCATTTCTCACTATCCAAATCTATTTTAATTTGCAAAGTAATTCCCTGAGTCAAGACTGTTTTCTGCATGATGGTAACTGATAAGTGATTTATCTGCTTTTATGATGACCCATGACCCTTTTCCTCTTATTTTCTTCCTGTCCTGTTGAAGAGCAGGAATGAGAGAGAGGTTGGATGGGTGTCTGGCTGCCATTTAAGGTCAATCCATCATAACCATCTTACCAGCCTATATTAATTTACAATTTTCTTTTTTCTTGTATCTATTTGCTAAGCTGTGTAAAGTTCTAATAAAATAAAGGCAATGGATCCTGTGGTTATCTCAAGAAGCTCTTAAAAATATTAGCAAGAGATCACTCATGGAATATTGACAGAAATTGACTCCAAAATGAATTATCCTCCTGAACAGTTTAAAACCAAACAGTTTTAAAAGTCAGGCACCTGCAAAATAAGCTGTTCAAATATTATAGTCCTTTGTTTCACTTGCACTAAATCCCCTTTACATTCTCAAATTAGGTTTTGAAAGTTTGGAGTAGAAGTGAAAATATTTTCATGTAATGACACATAAAGATAGCAGAAAGCCCACCCAGGGAAAGAAAAATCAGTCTTTTAGTCTGACAAGAGTAACACCCCTCTCATCTCCACCCAAGTTAAGCTCAAGGCTGTTCACAAGTTGGCAGCAGAAACTGATACCAATATTGTAAGGATGAAGGTCAGAGAGTGCCAAGCCTTGAAAATCCAGAGCACTGTCTCAACAGAAGGATGAAGGCCCCAAAGGGGAGCAACCCATGGAAACATAGGCATGTTTGCATTTTACATTTACATTAATGTTCCCCTGGACTTTTCTGAGTAGGTATGTACCTGCAGATCGTGTGCAGTGTTTTTTAAAAGATCACAAACCTTGTTCCTTTCCTGCACATTCAAAGAACCGGCTTCATTTTTCATCCTGCTTCTCGTTACTCTAGTACGCTTCACACTTCAGGTTTTATTTCACCAGAAAGAAAACTTCAAAGCCACTCACACACATATATAAAATGCTATATCACTTCCTTTTGTTTTGTGAAATCCAGCACATGCTTTAACTGAATAAACAAAGAGCAATTCTGAGAAATGCAAATCCTTTCTTGGCAAGGTGGTGCTGTGAATCCAAGTCAAAAACATTGGGATTTTTCCTTTATTTCAGAAGGATATTCATATTCCTTTCAGTGAGATGATAGATCCAGTGAATAATGGTAGAGATAAGTGACTAGGCAAGAACAGCAAGAAGCCAGCCTACAAAAACATAGGTGTTGAAAGGAAACAAAATGAAAGAACTATAATTTCTCTCAGGCTGGCAACCTGTCACTAGTGGGGTTCCACAGGGCTCCATCCTTGGCCCTGTTCTCTTCCAAATCTTTGTAAATGACCTCAACACAGGACTGGAAGGGGTACTAAGTAAGTTTGCAGATGATCCTAAATTGGCAACAGTTAGCACAATGTGTAAACACATTGTTCCTTTTCACATCCTATTTTGTTCTTCTAGCTAGGAAGCATCCAGTTCCTAAATGCTAGAATATTCTGTTAGGTCAGTGATGTTGCCCATAAAATAAAAAAAAGGCTATGAAAATCCTGAACCAAGAAAATTGTGAACAACAAGAACTCAGAGTTTCTGGTCATGCAACTGGTGAAGACTTTTTGCAATGTTTGGGCTTTACGTCTGAGAAATATCTTTACATGCCTAAAAACAACCATGGTTTTAGCAGGTCTCAGTGGTTCATTATTACTCAGATATGTTGGGAAAATCAACCTGTTTCCCATGTAGTAACATTGAGTTTCATGAACATTCTTACAGAGCAACATGTAATAAAACCCCGCTTCTCCAAATTCCACTTCAAAGCATGTTTCATGTAAATGAAGATCCAAATTCCTGTAAGTGGCTTTGGCATCATCTAAAGAAGCAGGAAGCTGCCTAGAGATTTGATGATACAGATCAAAGGACACTAAAGGTGCTTTAGTAGAATGTAGAAGCTCTCACACAGTCAAAAAAAAA
>VYZR01041442.1:6664-21667 GCA_013400675.1 Oxylabes madagascariensis | reverse complement strand
TTTTTTTTTTTTTTCTCCTGAGTTTCTGAAACTCTAGACGGCTTTTTAAGCACTCAGCGTCCTATGCAAAACCTTCCCTACCACAGCACTTGGAAGCTGATTTTTTCCAAAAGCTTCAGTGCCAAGTGTCTCCCACACTGGCAACTCCATCAAACACGTCTTTGCATTTCCTCACCTCCACCCAACAGCGAGGACGTGGGCAGAAATGGGGTCCCAGCCATGGCCAGGCTTTATGGGAGCTGCTGCACCAAAATCTTCGGTTTGAAATCTTTTCATCTTAGTGCATATGAATTAAAGGCATTTAAGAAAATGAGGTATTAAACCTGGCTGAGAGAAATACCTACGATTCCCCTAGAGCTTCCCCCATGTCTGTCTTCCTTGGATGTTTGCTCTCCTGCATGAAGTGAACTTCAGCCTCTTGGGGCACAGAGAGCTCTCATTTATGTGCCTCAAATGTTCCTGGATAAAGTAATCATCATGGTTTTAGCCAGGTTTCGATTTGAATCACCGGCTTACCTCAAAGCAAAACTGAGAAAAAGTTCTGGGCTAACTCTCGTGTTCTCAAACCTCGGACTGTTGTACGCCTTTACTTCGCGTGAAATTATTCAGAGCTAATGCTGGCAATTATTGCTCCTGTTAGACAGGATATTTGTCTGTTAAACCAGACAAAACCCCGTCAAATTTCAGTGGTTTCGGGATTTGTTTTTAGTGGCCACCCTCATATTTAGCTGGCAGAAATACCATCAGCAATCACCACTGACATTAAGCAAACTCAATCTCACTTTCCACAGTTGCATTCTCTGCCAAGCTGCTGCTCTGGTGACACTGCTTGTGGGGAGGACCTGGACCTAAAGCCCTGCACTGGACTGGGAAATACCACAAAATAAGGAGAACTGGGGATTTTTGGCCAGTGGAAGGTGATGGGTGTACAGTGTCAGGGAGCAAAACCTGGCCAATATAATGCAGCCACTATAAAATATCTTTCCTCATGAAAGGCAACATCCTGCAGGGCTGGGAGGGCAATGCCCTCAGGAGCTCTTCCCATGAAATTTTCCATAGAAAAATGCATTTTCCTTGTGCTGTAAGGGTTTGACGGAAATGTTTTGCCTCAATGTTGCCGCTGTATGCAGATAGCATAATGTGGGTGGGCATCTCAGGTGGAGGCAAATCCTTCTTCCCCTTTGCAGCGTATAAAACAGTGCCAAATGAATCACAATGGTTTGGGATGAAAAGAACTTTGAAGGTCATCTTATTCCCAGCCCCCTGCCATGGGAAGGGACACCTTCTGCTACACCAGATTGCTCAGAGCCCCATCCAACCTAGCCTGAACACTTCCAGGGATGGGGCATCCACAGCTTTTCTGGGGACAGTTCTAGTGTCCCACCACCCCCACAGTGAGGAATTTCTTCCTGATATTTAATCCAAACCTGCCCTTTCTCAGTTTAAAGCCATTGCTCCTTGTCCTATCACTACATATCCTTGTAAAAAGGTCAGCAAGCTCCTATTTACCAGACACTTACTCAGCTGTCAGGGCTTGCAGGAAGAGAGGGAGAAAGAGGTTCAAGGCCCTGCAGTGTGTAAGGGTTGGCTGGGAGGACACTGCTGCAGGGTATTTTTGGACCCTTATGTCCCTCTGTTCTTCTTGTCTGAACCCCAGGGACCAGCGGGCATTTCCATGTTCCCAAAGCATATTCACGAGTTTTTGCAGGCACATTACAACAACTTGTGTTTGTACAGGCAGTCCCAAGGTCTTGTACAGCCTTCCAGCTTGCCAGCAGCTCCTTGGCACATGTCAGGGGAGTGAATATTGCTTCCTAGTGAAAAAAAAGGCACTGGTGTACGTGCTGCAGTTTGTTTTCAGAGATAGTCCTCCTTACACAAGGCCGGCTGTGGGGAGGAGGGTGGAAAGAAACCAATGGGAGGAAGCAAAACTAAGAGCAATGAGGCCCTGGATCCTGGAGGACGCCTCAGGATGTTTGGCTTTTAAAGGTGTCATCTGTCATTAGAGCCCATGTGATGTGGGACAGCCCCAGATGTCACACCCAGAGTCAATGCTGATGCATTTCCTCACGTGTGGAGGAGGTCTCAGTAGATGGGGCACACAAAGCCAAGCCAGGTGAAGGTTCCCACCAGTCCCAGCTGGAGCAGGTGCCACCTCAAGCTCAGAACACCGTTTCCCTCGTGTTGTAAGGGAACCTCCCACAGAGGCTGTGGAGAATCAATAAGAAAACCTCGATAATGAGCCCTGTGGTTCACTGGACTGAAATTACCCAAAGCCAATGCAGCTTTACTGAGGTTTTTGTCCATTTAATAAAATGTGCTTTCCATCTCGCTCTGGAAGCACATGGCTCCGGAGATTGAAAGCAGGCCAGGAGAAGCCCTAAGGAAAACCCCACTGTAGCTATGGGATAAACTCCAGACCAGGCAAGTTAGGTGCTGATTAGAGACCATAAACACTTGAATAGAAAACACAGGGCAAGCCAAGGTGCTGGAAAATCCATTTCTCATAGGAACCATAGGAGAAGGTGAACTGCAACTGATAGAAGCCTCTGTTTGGCACCAGATGGCCACAGAAGGCTCCTTCATGTACCATTTATTGTAGAGGGGGATCTGGGGACTAATTCTTAAGCTAACATTTAGGCAGAACAAGGATCTTGGTGCATTTCAGCCTTGTTATTCAGGCATTAACTGAAAAATCAGGAAGACATACATGTACCTAGAAAGCAGGTACAGTGGAAAAAGTTTTAAATTACAAGCTAGTTAAAGAAAAAAATGTACAGTAAGATGATTTTGGACATCCAAGTTAAAAATGGTTCCCACCAGTGCTGTCTTTATATGTTACATACCAAACCCAAGAAATAAAAGCAATAGATTCATGTTATGTTCTAATTTGGTGATCAAATGCTCAGTCTTTACTAACATTATGTATTGCAGTTTGGGTTAGTCTGCTGGTAAGACCTATTCCAGCCTTGCCTAACTTTTGATGAGAGTTTGAAAACAACATAGATTGACAGAATTCAATTAATTAGAGGCAGGTTCTAAAGATCACGGGCTTGCTATCAACAAGAAAGTTAATCCTAGTTAATGCCTCAATCGATCATAAAAATAAAGAGTCAGAAAAAATCAAAAGGTCCTCCCAGCAATCACTCAAACACTTTATTCTTCTTGGAGCAATGTCATTGACTTCAATGTTTAGGGCTTTTGAATCTACCTAGGAAAATTAAATTTGTGGCATTTTGCCTAATTGGGGACTTTTGAAAAAATTGACATTTTTGTGGTTTACAACTTCCTCACAAGGGGAAGCAGAGAGGTAGGCATTGATCTCTTCCCACTGATGACCAGCGACAGAACTCAAGGGAATGGAATGAAGCTGTGTCAGGTTTAGGTTAGGTTTTAGAAAGATTTTTCACCCAGAGAGTGGTTGAATACCAGAATGGTCTCTAGGGAAGAGGTCACAGCACCAGCCTGATAGAGTCCAAGAAGCATTTGGACAATGCTGTCATACACCTGGTGTGATTCTTGGGGTTGTCCTGTGCAGGGTCAGGGGTTGGCCTCTATGATCTTTGTGGGTCCTGTCCAACTCAGGATATTCTATTATTCTATGAAAAGCATGACACAATTGTTCTTGACTGAAATCACTGTGTTTGTGTGGGTGAGATTCAGGATCTCTGGACTCACCCACTTACACTGAGATGTCTGCAAAGTAGCTGTCTTCATGTGAAAAAAAAAATTCAGCTCTAATATTCAGATGCAGACACTGGAGCCGAAGACAGATAAACCTTCTGGAACTTAAGTGGATAAAAAATAGGAAAAAGTTACAAACTGGTAGCCTGGACAGTGAGTTAAAAAACTTCACAGGTCTGTTTGCTGTTATTTCTTAGATTTGGGACATAATCCTGCTCTGATTTAAGTCAACGGGAGTTTTGCTATTGAATTCAGAGGGACCAGAATCAGGCACTTTGTCTTCTCCAGACCTGACCACTTTATTTGGAAATATAACTTTTTAAAACACACACTTCTCTCTTAAAATGCTACAAAGTAAAGCAAGTAATTACATTAGGCTCTACCTGAAGCTCTAGAGAATTAATACAAAGGCTGCTTGACTCTTGCCAACTTTCACTATTACAATTTTACTAGCACCATATGCAGCACTACTGTACCTGCTTGTTTCACTTAGTAAAATCATTGGGGTTTGTTTTTGGGTTTTTTTTTTTCCAAAGGAACATGCACTATACACAAACAAAAGCTCCAGGGAGTGGGTACCAGCTCGAAGGCCCATATGGTCTTAGTATCAAAGTAATCAGAGAGGGAACAGGTCTGTTTGCTCAGCAACCCCACCCTTTTTGCAAACATGTGAGAGTTGGCTCAGGAAAAGGTGCTCTTTTAGGTGGTTTCTGTTGCCTGCTGTCACGCAAGAAACTGTGAAGGGAGATTTCCAATGTTATTTTCAGCACCCCTGTAGCCTAAAAGAAAAGAAGCAGTGGGGTAGGGAGAGAACTGGCTGTGTCAGCTTTGACACCATGGAAGGGTCGGGGACACTTTCCTGAGGACAGCCAGGAAAGGGTTTCTGCAGAGGAGAGTTTTAACCAGAAAAAGCTAAGCCTGTGATTCTCATTTGACTAATTCCAGTGCAGGAGAAGAACTGAATACAAATTACGCATACAAAGCTTCACATAAAGGCCAAAGTGTCTGCTGAAGCAGAGTAAAAGTCAATGAGGGATTTTCCATCACTGGACTTGAAAATACAGTGATTTCTTGCTGAAAGATGAGTTTTGAAGACCCAAGATTCTACCAGTGTGCTACTTTGACATGCACAAGTACATTAAGCTGTGACTACTGCAAGGCACAACCACATGGAAGTCAGATATCAATGACTTTAAGACGCTGGCTAGCTAAGGCTGACAGGTTTGTTTGCAATCCTGGTTCTGAACCCCACCATAGAGTAATGCACACTTGCAAGTGCTAGGCTGAGACCAGCCCTCAGGAGACGGCATCTGGCAGAGCTGCCCTCTCCTTCTGACCAGGTAAGCTGGCTGATGGCCTGGGACACGCTTCTCTGTTGCTCTGGGAAAAAGAACCACAGAATCACAGAAATGTTGGTTGCATGAGACTGCTGGAGCTCACCTAGTCTAATCTTCTGTCAGACCAGGATTACCACAATCACCATACCATTAAATTAGCCTTATCTAGCTAAGTCATAAAAAGCCTCCAAGCAAGGAGCCACTATCACCTTTCTGGAGCATCTGATGGAAAAGGCTAAGCTGAACATCTCCATCTGCCACATGTGCCTGTTGCCCCTTCTTAAGTCCCCTGACATGACCAAGAAGGGTTTGCATTTGTCCTTTTTGTACCTGCTTTTGAAGCAGACCTGCTTTGGGTTTCCCTTCACTGGGAAAAACAAGCCCAGCTCCTTCCACCTCTCTCTCGTTGCATCTGCACTCCAGACACCGGACCATGGTGGCAGCCCTTAGCTGGATCTTTTTAGTTTTTTCACATTCCCCTTGAGGCAGAAGTCCCAAGACTCCAGCCGTGGATGCACCAGTGCTGGGAAAGGGAAGTGCATGGTGCCAGATGTTTGAGCCACAGCCTCGTGTTGTGGGCCAATGCATGGTGCAGACACCACTGTACCTCCATCCCTGTTTCCACGACTGACTGCCGAAGGGGACTAAACAGTTGATATAAACTAGGAGAAAACAGAGTGATTTTGGTTACAGCTACAACTTCGGCTCAGTATCTGTATATAACTTTCCATGCTTACTCAGCAAATCAGAGCAGAGCCCAGCTTACATCCTCTTGTTCCTCGAGTTCATCTTTCAGTCTAAGATTTACCAAAACATAGTTTTTTACATGCTAATTTCCTCATAGTAAACCCCTTACTGTATGTCATTCATCAATACCAAGCGGTGTACATATAAGAGTAGGCTAATATTCTGTGTATATTACCAACTTTATGAGTTAAAGAATTACAATGTGCTTGCTTTATTTAGGTGGTAAACTTTTTTAATGAGTCTGGAGGGTCCTTTACATAAAAGTAGTGACTCTAGCTTGGAATCTCTTTCCATGTTTATTAGAAATGTGTTTTACTTTACCGTGAAAAAAGCCAAGGAAACATGCAGTCCTAAAGTCTAATGAAGTAGTTACTCGTGCAGTCAAAGTTCATAAATTTTAAACACATTTAATTTATAAATTGAAAACATAGCTTGCACTGGCTTTTTCAAGATTATTGCTTGCCACAGGGGTTTTAGGATAGTTGCTGAGCCATGCATGTTACCTCTTTTCTTTCTAGGCCAAGACTGGATCTTCACACTCATGTTTTTATTTACATTTTTTTAAATAAAAATCTTTTCAGAAAGGTATATCTTTAGACTATTAAAAATTATAACTCATCCAGCAGTATCAGCAGTCTCTTTGTTCTCAACTTAGGATTTGCTTTTGAGCTGACACTTTGAGAGCTCCTTCTCCTGGTGAGAAGGCCTTTGTCTCCCTGGAGACCCATCTTCTCAGCTAATTGTGAAGAGCAGTCCCTGCAGTGGCAGTCTGAGCTGGATTCCAATCTCACACCAATAAAACCTCAGTGCCAGCCTGGGTGAGGAGCCCAGCTTCCAGGAAAAGGGAATTTGGGGAAGTGGGGAAATGAAGATGCTAACTCCCCACTTTTGCCCACTGCATTCCACAGGTTGCTCATCCGTCCCTTGTGAGTGACTCTGGCTGCACAAGCTCCACCATGATTTGTCCTACGTGCAAAGCAGTCTCAGGTACAAAACATGCCATAGGGATGTCTGGCACAGAGCAGTGCTCTACCTGCTTCAGGAGGAGATGAGAGGAGGGTTCCAGTCTTATGCCAGCTGGAATTTCTACCAGACATCCTCACTGGGCACTCTGCTTTGTGTCAGTGCCTCTGTGAAGTGAGCCAGCAGATAGCTGATGACTAGAGGATCGCTGTTTGTTGACTCAGAGTCACAGAAGGTCAGTTCTGGAGCTTCAGGTCACTTTACATGGATGTTATAGAAATTACAATGTGCCTATGATAAGGGAAAACATCAAACCCATAATACCTAGAATAGCAGCAGTGTTGGTATTTAACTGTTGAATCTTTAGATTTATATGGACAATTCCCCCAAGTTTCTTTTAGCACTATGGCAATGTAGATAAATAAAAAAGGGTAGCAGGGCTCACCCTCTCTGTTTCCATGCCCCTAAAATGATCAATTATAACCAAGCCACCTCAGAAAGGTATTTGTGTGTCACCTGGCCTCAACATCCACTGCCACGACATCCCTTGCCTGGATACTCACCAAGTCCCTGTCCCCACACTTACAAGGGCTGCTTCTGCATGGCTCATCCATGAGGATGACTCCATCCTCAGTCAAGCAGGTTCCTCCAAGGGCTTCTGCAAAAGGCAGCTGAGAGATGATGCCCTCCCAGTGACTGATGCAAGTCCCTGCTTTGGCTCACCTTTTCTCCCGTCTCTTTCCACCCTAAGTCCCGCAGTCCCTGTGTCGCTGCCTGGCTGTTGGCACACACCAGGCCTAGCCAGCGCTGGGAGCAGGGCCAGTAATTGGAAAAGGGAATTGCAAAGCACCAAAGCTTATCAACTGGCAGTGAGGGAGCATTCAGCAGCCACTTCAGGGGCCAGCCCAAGGCCCAGAGTGGGTTGGCAGCCTTTTGTTCGGTAGCATGGGGTGGACACGCACAGCTGCTCTGCTCCAGTCGGGCACTGCTGAGGTTAAAGCAGGGTGATGGCTCGCTGGCTGGTGAAGCCTTCTCCTTCTGCTGGGGCTGCCAAGGCTGTGGAGGAGAGCAGTGCTGGAGCAGGGAACAGCTGTGGCACAGCACTCAAGGAGCTGGCGTTCACTGAGTGAGCATGATAGCCTCAGGCGCGGCTTCTTGGCCTCAGGAGTGCCACCAAGCACCATTACTATGCACAGAAGTAGCAGCTCTTTCCTCTTGTATCTTTTACTCATTAACCAAAGCTTCTAAATATAGCTCCAACTAGCAGTAGCAAGAGATGGTAGGTGCCCTCTGTGGTTGAGTCTTTGCTTTCTGCCTACCTGCAGCACCAGCACCTGATCTTCACTTTGTCAGGTGCCCTCTGCTCTCAGCCCTGGGACACACAGATAATTTACATCAAAGGTTTCCTGCTACAGACAGGAAAAGCACGCAGTCCCAGGAATGAAGCCAGCTTCTCCCATGCTCCTGCCAGCCCTCAGTGCCCCATGTAGTCCTCCCCTTCATACCTGAATCAACTCCTGACCAAAATATATCACCTGTCTCTGAGAGCAACCAGGTTCCTGGTGGAGCCAACATGAGTAAAACCCATGAGTTCAAAGCCTGACTCCTTTTGCAGTTGTTCTCACTCATTACCTAGGATGGGTCTATTGGGAGCTCTCTGTTCTTGGCAGGGGAGGATTGAATCTTATCAGGCAGGTAAAATGGAAACAATTGCCTTTACTGAGAAACTTTCAGGACATATTGGGAATATCTGATATACTTGTATGATTAGGTTCCTGACTTCAGCCTTGGCTTGATGACAGGTGGTAGAATCTCCGTACCTGGCAATTACTCACTGCCAGCCAATGCTTACCCCTTCACTCAGCAATTTATTCAAAAAAGTGGGAAGCTGGGGAAGAGGGAAGACATCTTATGTTCCTGTGTGGATTTTGGGCTACATCCCACCTGTAGCTTCTGCAGGAGTTACAAGCGTCCATTCCTTCTCCCAGTTCTGTAAGAACTGAAAAAGATGATCAAGAGAGAAAAACTAAATGACCATTTGCACTTTGTCTGATGAGAAAGATGTTGTGGATGTTTAAAGGTTTGTTGCTATATTCTAGGTAAAGGAATATGATTATGACTTCTTGCACGTTGAAATATGATGTCACTTGACAGATTAATGCTAATTTAATTTTTTGTCCATTCCTAACAAAATGGGCTTTACAATGCAGCAAAAATTCTAGGTAGTCTCCAAAACTCCTCAGAGCAGCCTACCATGCTGCTCCTTCATAACCATTCTATGTGAATTCCTCAGCTCATCTAGCTCAACATGATTTTCTTGGAGAAAATGGAAGACCACACTTCTCTGTGCCTTGAATTCCTTCTGTTATAGTATTTGAGGTAAGAGAGCATTTTATAGAGAGAAAAAAACCTTGTAATTGGCACAAGATGCTCATCAGAAGTAACCTGCCTTTTAGTGAATGGCCTCTCATCCATCCTCCCTTACCCTCGGATCATTTTTCACAGTAGCTGGAAATCTAACTACCCATTTCTTCTCTCAGGAAAACAGTGTGAGAATAAAAATATGCCAGTGAGGAAATATTTGGTGGGAAAGCCAAAGAAATCATGTTCTTTTGAGACAAAACTCTCTTTACTTACAGCTGAGTAGATGGAGATTAAGTTATAAGGAATCCGGGCTCCTTGCCAATTCATCCCCATCTGCTTGTCAGGAACAAACGCTTTGTTATTTGGCTTGGTGAGGGAGCAAAGAGCAGGAGAGAGGACAGTGGGCCATGGCCATGACCTCCCACAGGCACTTGCCCACCCACAGGAACTGCTCTTGTATGGGACCTTCAGCATAATACTCCATGTTAGTGATAGAGAGAAGTAGGCACCATTCAGGAAAAAAACTCATCTGGATAAAAAATAAATGAATGAAGATGAATATGTGAGGCTTAAGAAAAATGAAGGTGGGTGTGGGAAACCAAGAAAATAAAGGAAAGAGATTTTCAGTGTCCCTGTGAGATCAAGGTATGTTGTGTCACTGACAGGAGCTAAGAGACTTCTGGGGGCTCTGAGCAACTGAAAGAATTGGTAGTGCCTGGAGCTATGTTGCTGTGTCACCAGTATTCTCTAAAATGTGAAAAATTAGAAGAGCAAGTGCAAGAACTATGTACCTCTACCACAGCAGCAATCTCAGCAATCCTATGAAGTTCAACAAGGAGACATTAGAAAGTTCTGCGTGTGGGACAGAATAACCTCAAGCTGTGAAGTAACAGCTTTGCTGTAAAGGACCTGGGGGCTATGGTGGGTGACAAGAGGAGTATGAGACTAGAATGTGATCTTATTGCAAATAACGAACTGCAGATTTCATGATCAGAGTGCTGGGAGGAGGGTGGTCAGCAGATTGAACTGAATATCTGCATGGCAATGGTAAATCTGCAGGTGGAGTACAACATCCAGTTTTGGGACTCTTGTCTCAAGGGGGATGTGAAATAAACTGGAAAGGTCCAGCTAAGAGGTGCCACCATGGTCCAGTGTCTGGACTGCAGATGCAGCATGAGAGAGGGGGAGGGAGTTGGGCTTGTGTTTCTGTGTGAACAAGAGCCCAAATGGTGATGAACAGCAGCTTATGTCTGCCTGAAAAGAAGGTACAAAGATGACAGATCCAGATTCTTGATGGTTTCAGAGAATGTAACAAGGAGCAACAGGCATACATAGCAGGTGGGGAGGCTCAGGATTGCTATTAGGAAAGCTTTCTTTACCGATGCTCCAGGGAAGTGGTGGCAGCTCCCGGAGAGTTTTCACAACTTGGCTGGATAAAGGCACCGCTGGCCTAACAGTGGTGATAGTCCTGCTTCAACTGGGGTGATCTTCAGGGCGTGTTCAACCAACATTTCTACGATCTTATTTCTTAACATAAAGTTATCAGCGTAGGTGCTGCCTACTTCACTAGCACAGGTGGAATTTTAGGAGAAGTTGCAAACACTACGTAAACAACTTACTGCAATCCAAACATGTCACCCAACCTGAATCAATGAATGCACGGGCTGCATATTCAGCTGTATTTTCCATTCAGCCTGATCACACAAATACAATTGTGTCCTTCACGAAGCTTTACCCACCACACCCAAGGTGCTGAGGCAATAGCAGACTCAGCTGTTGATTTTCTGTAATTGCTTCCAGATTCACCATTTTTGGCAGGCCAAGTCAGCACAGATTGCTCTTTCTTTTTTTTTCCTTGACTTGCAAAACTCCTGAAGCACTCAACATGCTTCAGATACAAATACAGTACTGAGAGGTTTTACAATCCATATGAATCCATAGATTGCTGTGTCAAATGCATTATCAGCCTGCTAGACTACCACGCTGCACGTACTCATTTATATGAAGGAGGAGCAGTATAGAAGCCGATCCTTGCTGAAATAGTGTTGTCAAGCATCCAACATCCAGCATACTGGCCAGTGCACCCAGTTTCAGTATCTGTGAACACAGCAGCAGCACCATGTAATGTCACAATAGTAATTATCCTTTTCACACTTAAATTTTCTATTATTTTAATCTAGGAGTATAACTGTTCTGCATGTTGCAAATTCATGCTATTTAGGAGACCATTGGAACTGAAAAAGAAAGTTGACTTGCAAAATTCTTGGTGTTGACAGATTTTGGGTTGTGTTACTTTCCATTTTCTCTGCAGCACTGCGCTGTACTCCTGCTCATCCAAAGCCAAGTATGGCAAACAAACACCCCTTTCTGAGTAGTCCCACGTAACATTTTCAGACCATGTAGGAGTGTTTAGAGATGATTTTCATTACAGGTATACTGAGATTTGCATTGTTAGCAAATTCACAGGTCAGGTGCGATTCTTTTCATGACAGCCTCTATTTCCTGCTCCTGACTATTTGCACAGTGACCCATGTTAAGTNATTTGCCCTAAACCAGGACAGTAAACTTCCCAGGGAACATACTGTAATTTCCAGAGAGAAAAGGTCACTGAGAGAGCCACCTTCATTTCACCAGAACTTCCCAAGCATTTCTGTCTCTTTCCTATGTAAATAATATGCATGGATTTTTTCACAATCTGATCAACGTTCTTCCCACCAATCATAAATGGAAGAGGCAGTTTTGCATTTATCTGTATTTTACACAATCATATCATCTTTGGTGAGATATGGAAGACATAAATCAGCATATAATTCAAAATTTCCAGCATTCCGCTGGTTTACAATGAATTCATAATACAGAATAGCAGAGATAATAATTCCTCTCCCTGGTGTTTTACCTCAGTTTTTGACATCCTAATCCCATTGATTGCTAATTTAATTAAGTTTTACACTAACCTCCATCCTATTATTGACTGGGATGTATTTACAAAAAATTTTTAAAGCATGTGATGCTTTAAAAATTATCTCAGGAGAGAACTTATACAAAAACCTATAGGAGGAGCTACCTCCCCTGATGCACTCTTTTCCCTGAAATACTTAAGCACTCCTAACACATCACTTCGAAAAGGGTAATGACAGCACGTAAGAAAGAAGTTTATTTGCAAATGAAGCCACATAACCTTATTAAACCAGTTTGTGTGTGGGAGCTGGCAAAAGTACCTCTTTCAGTCTACCCAGCAGAAAAATGCACCTCTTGGTTGTTTCTAATCATTCAAATTTGGGTGCTTAGAGACTCCACCCTCTAAAATATAAAAGGGAATTCATTATGGGAGGAGTTGCAGTAGGTCTGCTTGGTTTTCTCCCTCACTTGGGAAAACAAAAAGCATCATGCAAAGGATCTTAATATTTTTATCTGCTTAGGGCAGGTTTGTATTGACTGATCCAGCAAATCCTGTTCTGTTTACAGTCACACATTTTGCTAAGAAGGCAAAGGTATTTGCATGAAACTACAACACTAGATCTGCAATATTGTGCTAAGTTTTTAGTCTGGACATTATTTTGTTATTCTTAGAGGAAACCAAGTTACTCCATTTTGTGCCACCTTCTCTCTCTCCACACCTTTCTTCCTCTTCTGTCTTCCAGATACTTGGCTGATCCCTTGCCTCCTTTTTGCCCCATTCTGCAGTAGTTCAATGAAGACCACGTCCCCCTAGTTTACCCATCAGAGTGTTATATGAGACAGCAGAAGCCTTCCTTGTACTGCCTGCTTGCAAGCCACCTTTTATACCATCTTTTTGACTGTCAGGTCATCTTCCTAGGTGGTCACACTGGCCTCTACCCATTCCTGCTGGGAGCCTCCTGCATCAGAGCGGTTTTTCATCCCGTATTCAGTGCCTCTTTTAGGAGCCGAGAGTTCTCCAGGGCTCCCTTTCCCATTAAAATTCCTTTCCACAAGACTGCATTCACCAATTCTTTGAGTGTGTTGAAGTCTACTCGTTTAAGTTCATTAGTCCACTGCTTCTGCTCCCTCCTCTCCTGAAACTCAAGAGCTCTGCTGATTTGTGATCTTTTCCACTCAGATTACCTTCCTCAGCAGCAGTCTCTCATCCAGTTTTCCCGCATTAACCAGCAGCAAACCACAAGCCACCAGGTACAGCTGCACATGCCTCACATCACTGCAGCAAAAAGCTGCTCTTTATCCACAAAACTTCAGGGATGGGCTACACATTGTAATTGCCTCCTGAACACATATCTAGGACAGCTTCCAGTGCTGTGGGGTGTATCCCACAGGAGTTAGAGGCATCAATTTCCCATGTTCCCTGCTGCATGCAGGGATCTGGCTCAAGGTATAAGCTCACTGCAATTAAAGAAGGATGCTTGTGTCTCTGCAATCAGACTCCTCGTCTCCATGCAAGCAATTCCACTAGGAGCCAGGAACCAGCTCAAACACTTAGGCTCTGGGCTGTCCCCCACTCCCAGTAAGCCCTAGGATGTAACTGACTGGAAAGAGATCTGGGAACTGCAAAGTTGTGTTGGCATCCCCATCCCTGAACCAATGCACTTCTTTCCCCAGTAACAGGCAGTCAGTTGTTCAGATGCAGATACCTATTTTGCAGTTTCATCTTGGCTGCTGAATTTCTCTCTGAAGCCAAGTAAAGTGGCATCAGGAAACCAGCAACACTGAAGGTCACACACCTCAAAGAAAGGGCAAGAAAGGGCAACAAAAAAACCTCAGCAAAATCCACAAAAAACCAAGGAATATAAATCTGAAATGCAGAATTCACAAAAACAAGAAAAAAGAATTTTGCCTGGATTTCTCCCAGAAACAGCCACAAAAATTCTCTGTTGGGCTGATGATCAAGAAAATAATCTTTTAGTTCTACCCACATCATCTTACGTGGTATTTCAAACATAATATAATTCACTATAATTTTTCACTTCTAATTGCAACATCCTTTCCCTTCTTTTACTTCTGAGTGCCAAGCTTACAAGAGCTGAGCAAAACTCCTTCCAGTGTCAGATTCTCCCCAATTTAAAGGCTAATTGCACTGCATTACCATTACTATTTAACACACATCCTGCTTTTTGTGGTTCTGTGTCTTGCTTTTGCTTTTCTCTACTTATTACTTTCTTTCCTTTCTCCACTTTCTATTTCAGGCTGTCAAGGGGAAAGCAGAGTCCAACTCCCACAGTGAAATGCTTCACCTGCAGAGCCTGCTGAGAGTGAAATTGATAAAGGACAGCACCAGCCCAGGCAATTTCACTCACAGCGGGCACTTGCAGGTGAAGCACTACCATAAAATGGAGCAAGGTTACTTGCCTGCTGCCTCCCAGCACAAGTCACCAGTTGTTTGCTGCTTGTTTCATGACCTTTTCAGTCGTCTCCTGCCATGCACCACTTGCTCTGACCCCAGCGTGAGAGGCAGCCATCAGCCATGTAGCCTAGTGTTTGCAGGCAGGGGCTGAGCCCAGGTAAGTGCTCCAAATGTTGAAAACTTGGCTGAAGGCTGGCCTGGCCATGGCACTGCTCAAGCCACCTTCCCACCAGCGGGATCCTCGGGAGGATGTTTGCAGTTCCACCCACCCTTTTATGTAGTACAACAGTCCCACAGAGCTGGCACCACTGCAACTGCCTGACAGGACAAAGGCAACTCATAGATGTTTCTATAACAACTCTATAGGGTACCAGTCTGATGCTTGATGTCATTTAAGACGACCTATATGTCATTTTAGCTGCTGGTTCTCATGGATCTATTTCAACACAGGTTTTAATCCCAGGGGGTATCACTCTCACTGTCATTCCAGCATTGCTTTGCCCCAGTCCCCGCTTTCTTAAATATTTGAAAATCTTGTGTATTAAAGAACAGTTTTAGTCAGCTCAGGACTTTTTTTTTTTTTTTTTTTTTTTT
>VYZR01041436.1:95015-110078 GCA_013400675.1 Oxylabes madagascariensis | reverse complement strand
AAAGACTGCCTTTTGGTTTCCTGGGGCTGCGTCTGAGCCCACCCTTGCCTGCGGGGGAGGCAGGCGTGGATTCTTGCTGCTGTTCATTGATGTTTCCTTAGTTAACTGATACAACAAAAGCACCATCAGAAGGCTCCAATAATTGGGATGTACCTCAGTTTTGGGTGCTTGCATTAAAAATGTAATTGAATAAACTTTTTTTTTTTTTAAGTGAGAAACACCTTAATTACTGTTTTGTTATTGTTGTTTGACTGAAAGCCAGCCTGAAGTTTTGGAAGCTTGTGATGTGCCACAGGTCTCACATGGAACATTTTCCTTGAAGAAGTTCTAAATTCTTGTAATCAAGGAGTTACTTAATTCTCTTCAGTCATGCCTCCCAGTTAGGAATGTGGTTAGGATGTCTCATTAGGGAACAGCAGTACATCATGAACCTGGCTTGCAAGGACTACCTGCAAGCCAACCAACACCAGCCCTTGACATAGCGGAGGCAGCAGCAGCAGCAGCTGTGTCACACCTTGGGCACTATCTGATGTGAAAATTCCTGCATCTTAACTGCACTTGGGTTGCATCTCAAAAAACCCAACCTCTTTTAGCTTCATTAAAAACAAAACAAAACAAACAAACAGAAACAAACAAACAAAAATCAAACCAACAAACCAACCAAAAAACCCCAAACAAACAAAAACACACAAACAAACAAACAAACAAAACACTCCATCCCCCAAACCCTTCACTTGAAAAGTCTATGTTCAGGTCTTGGAATGACAGACAAAACTGGCAAGCTAGATCCTCAAAGGCACCAGCACCAGAAACCAGAGTGATTTTGTCGCACCAGGCACGTTTTAATATTTGGGGTCTGGCTGTTGATCTTTGAAGGACTGGCACTAGCTGTAGGGACTGAAGCTGTCTCCCCACAGCACTGGCAAAAGCCAGCCACAAGAAAACTACCTCAAGCATTGCCTCCTCCAGGCTAATTGGTGTCCCCCTCCAGTGCATAGTTCCAGGACCAAAGGTCCTAGATAAACCACAGCAGCACAGCACCACCATCTTGATGGCTTGTTCATCCATCAAACATCAAATGTCCTCTAGTCTCTCAACAGCTGAATGTGTTTCTTAGCTGCAGCAAGCAACTGCAGACAATTGCTTAGCCTTGACTCCTGTCCTTCCCTCTAACCCCGATGCCATTCCTTCCACTAGCCCCAGCCCATACATAGGTCTATGGTTTCACCATTCTGATTTCTGCCTCGTGCTGCCTTCCCCTTGGCCCAGCTCACCTTCCCCTCCTGACAAACCTGCTCCGATCTGTCTCATCTCTACACAGCCCTCATTGCAAGCAGCAGTTTTCAGCACGGATTTTGGGAGTTGCAGCGAGGGTTCTTTCTCATCATGTCCTTGCCTTGGCTGCCTGTTTGATATGACAGTCAGACAGACTCCCAGCCATTTTCACCCAAACCTCAACTTCTTGGGTTGAGCTCATGTTAAAAATGTCCAAACCCCATTCCCACCCTAACCACTGGGCATTATAGATCACAATCCTTTCCCTGACATGAAAGCAGATTTAATGCTCCAACTCACAAGTTAGTGCATCCTCCCAAGAGTTGCAATACCTCCCCTGAGTCATTGCAGACATTTTTCTGAGCCTATTTCCATTTGCTATTCAAGCAAGCAGTGGTGGGGTATGAATGAAAAAGATTCTGCTGACTCACAGAACATAGTGTCTCTTAGCCCCTTGACACAGTGTTTCAAGAAAAATCCCAACAAATTTCAGATGCACACATAATTTATCCTGCAGTTTTGGGAATGAGAGCAGAGTTGAGCAAGTTCCCCAGATGGCTGAAGTCTGATCTGTTAAGCCAGAACAATTTCCCAGCCATAAGAGGAGCAGGATCAGTTTGCCCTTTTATTCCTATCAGTACCACAGAACTAACACGAAGAGAATCCACATTTGTGGTTCCCCAAACCTTCCCATACAAATACTTGCTTGTTCAGGACAAGAATTAAGCTTGAGACAGAGAGAGGTGCACGCACGTGTTAGATGGCTGCCAAATGCCGCTATGCACTTGACAGATGCCAACAAGCTCACAAAGGGTGTGATTTCCAAGTCCAACTTATCCATCAGAATTTTCAGCCCTAAGCAGTCCTTATACACTCACTCCAGAGTTTGGCTGCCCAGTATTTGGAGAATCCTGGGGTGCCCCAGAGGAGAGCGATCCATGGGGATTTCTCTCTGTCTAGTTATAACCCGTAAGTCAGAAAAATCAAAGGTTAAGACTCATGCAGGCAAACTAAAACCCACCTGTATGTCCACTGGAGAGAATAATAGGAAAGTGGTTACAACACCAATTCAGCAGAATTTTCCAGAACAAAGCTTTTTTTAAAGACATTGGCAGGAATGCATTTTCCCAGTTACAACTGTTTATGCAAGTGAATTATATTTTATATTCTCTAGTGGGAAAAGAACATCAAACAAACCCACCAGCCTGAAAGTCTTGGTCTTGGTCTCTCTTTGGTCTCTTTTTCTCAAGATGTTGGTAAACATCAAATTTGAGATAGAAGGGGAAAGCACAAATACAAAAAATCCACAACTGTCAAGCCCCCTGACCAAAGCACACAGCTCTCTGGCATTATTTTGTAGCAGAAGTTCCGCGAACTTCTAAGTGGCAAACCACAAAAGTTGCCTCATATAATGAGCCTTATGATCAATACAAATACATATTATTTTAGTTCAGCCCCTCCTCCACACAGCAGCCCACAACAGTATTACACTGGCTCAAATGAAGCATAAAATGGGTGTCGTCACCATCCATTTTTAGATCCCTCGCATGACATCCATTGGCTTTTTTCCTGGAAGAGCAGGCAATACTAATTGTGTCTATTGCTTTACTGCTAACAGAGATAGTGCTGTCCTTAACTGCAGCCCCCAGAACACACTGGAGTTCACAGAAATCAAACCAGTGGAAGTTTACTGGGAAAACAGGTTGCTCTTCTTTATTTCAACTTCAGCTGCAAACATCACAATGAATTTTCCTGCGCCTTGCTCAACTATAGAGATGCTATTTTTTAACATTATTTACACCTTCTAACACAGTCTGTTGTTCCCAGCTTCCATTTTAATCTGTGGTCAGTTTTTGGAGTGCACAATATGACTTATTTCGGAGCCATTCTGATCACCACAGAAATCTCAAAGATAAAAGTGAGACCAACACTGAATGATTCTTGGTGAACTTCCCTTTTCTCTCTTAAAACCTCTCTTCTGCAGAAGAGATTTTTTACTGGCAGGCAACACCTTGAACAGCTACATGGTGGGTTTGCTTTTATCCAGCACCCCTTTTTGACTTCCCCAGATCCACAGCAAACAGCCACCCAAACACTCTGAAAAGTGGACATAAACTTGGCTATTTTTACCATCAATTGTATCTTAATATACCTAATAAACACTTCAACTTCTACTTTCATTTTTAGAGGGACTTCTTCAAACTCCCCCCGTAAACATTCTCTTCCCCTCATTCAAACAATGAAGAAATCATCTTAAAGTCACTAAAATACTTGTCTGGTTAACCAGCAGAGAAACCAGGAACCCATGAAATAACTGGAACTCATTGGAAAAATAGGGAAGAGGGAATATTCAAGTCAACAGTACCTCTCATTCTTCTTTCTGCAACAGTCCCTGCTGGGCAGGGTCTGTTTGCACTGAGGTTTGTATTAGAAACACACACGCACTTAGCTAAATTACACAAATTCCACAAACCTATGCTGAAAATAATAAACAGTGCAAAGTGCCCATGCCCAGCACTCAAGAGCCACAACAGGTGCCTCTGGATGGTAGACTGCCATCAAAAAACTTGTCCCAAAACCTGCTCAAAGAAGTGATCCTCCTTCTTCCCCCCTTCCTTTTTCCCACAGTCCCCCCTTCCCATGGAAACATCTCAAAGAGTATTTTGATTCTTATAGGCAAAATCATGTCCTGACTCATGCCTAGGAAATAAATCCCATATGCCTACAAAACCTATGGTACAAGGTGGTTGCTAAGATGCCACCATCCACAAAGACCCTGAAAAATGTCTTCTGCAGCCTATGGCAGGAGCTCATGGTCTCCACAGGCACTCCTGATCCTGGCATGGGAGCACCCAGCACGCTGCACAACAGGCAATGGCTGTGCCCAGCTGACATTGCTGCTCCTTGAGTCGGCCAGAAGTGCAGTGGGTGAAGAAGCTGCACATTCCATGTGCTCTCTCCAACACAGGTCACCTCTACAACACCCCCCAGCTTAGGTTTAAAGTAGGTAATGCACAATTCACTTATATATGGAGCAAGGGGGTTAATAAGCCTGGCAATGCATTACTTCCATGGTTCATGGAAATACTTTGTGGCTGTGCATTACAGAGCAACATCATTCATGGCAAAAGTTGCCTAACAGTCAATTGCCCCAGGAAGATTTCCAAACCCCATGCATTCTACTTTCGCACTAAACCCCCAAGCTTCGCTGCCCAAAGGGCAACAACTTAGCCCACCTCCTACATCAGTATCCTACCCTGTTCTTCCCAATGAGCCAAACCATAATGGCAGCAACTTGCTAGGGCTGAAAGCAGCACAACAGGGTCCCCCAAACACACTTGTGCTCAGCCCCTCACTCACAAAGTTTCACAGTGATCACACACACCTCTCCAATTTGCAGGAACCTCCCAGCCATACCCTTCCTTTCCTCATTACCAAGATGCCAAATTCTTCTTCCGAGAGAACACCTCCAGCTCACTTTTCCACAAAGTCCAACAGCATTTAGAAATCCTTTTCCAGACGCTCTTACTGGAAATGCAAACCCCAATTACAAAAGGAGTTCTGGGATCTGATCTCACACTGTACTAGCATGACTAATCTTTGAAAGCAGTATTTCAAAACACTTCTTCGAAATACACCAAAACATACATCCAAATTACTTGTTCTTTTTTTTTCTTTTTAAGTGAGCTACAGAAGAAAATACATAGTCATATGCACCACTAACACAGCAGTTGGACAGACCTAGTTTTGACACTACAAGACGCGTGCAGAAATAAATCAGTTCATACCCAAAGAGGTACAAGCTTTGCGGGACTAATCTCTGTTAAGAAAACTAGGCATTCAAACCCCAATTTTCAAGATAATATGTTGTAGCTGTACAGCAATACTAGAAAGAGGAGACTGCTGTACCTGTATCACACAGTGCCAGTAACTGAACTAATGCTGAAAGAGTAAAATCACCCCCCTTCAGGATCTCCCATCAAGATCCAAACAAACAGGTATTTTTACAATAACCAAGGCAACGGGACAGAGTGTATTTGAAGGCAGAAGTCAGCAGGATACAAAAAGGCCTCTCTGAAAATAATGGTGAGTATTCTCTCAGATTTTTAAATGGAAACAACTAGTAGCCCATCATCCATTTCCACGCAGTTATAACATGTTCCTGCCCAACGTATCTTTCTACTGATAACTTATTACATCTTCACATTTCTCTGCTCTATTAAAAAACCATGACCAACCAACCAACAAAATCACCTGACAGGCTTGTTTGGATTTTTCAGCTTCTTAGTGTCTCCTGTTAAGAGCGACAGAAATGTAATTTACATGCTCTAAAAAAATGAGCTACTTTGAAAACTTAACTTCTGAAACAGCTCAGAGAAGATGTCTGTCATCCTTTCATTTCCAAGCAGCAGTTTGTGTAGATTTTAGTACAATCAACTCATGTCTATGTCATGTTTCATTTTCATGCTTCATTTTACAAGCCCACTAATCAGACTAATGAGGTTGAATGTGAAGAAATCCCTTTGTTTCAAACTGAACAGCTTCTGTAACCACAGTTATAATGGTCTTTCTTTGCTTATTCATTTCCTATTTGCAAGTAATAGCAAAAAAAAAGGAAAAAAAAAGGCATTATAGAATTTTTCTGCTAAACCCTAAAGGCAGAAAGCCATCTCAGTACAACATGCCCTGTAATTTACAGGAGCTCAGACCATGTGTTCCTGTAAGGGAGTCACAGTGCCTTCCACTTTGTGAGCATGCTTAAATGAAGTAAAATCTTAATAACTGCTTTGGTAGGGTCACGCTCTTTATGTTCCAAAGCAGGGGCTTAAGACGGTCCAGTGAGCAAATGCCTGTCTGCAGGCAGCAGGGAATCTGTGCTGCGCTGAGCACACTCCCACACGGAGTCATCGATTCCCCCATGCCTGTGTACAACATACCTAGGACTGCCTGGGGACTGGGAGCTTCCTGGCTCCTCGGACCATCTAAGCCTTCAACCACTCATGTACAGATAACCCATGGCATGACACAGAAGCTAGAGGTGAGGAATGGAAATTCCTACTTGGAGATTCATTACAGAGCCATCCCATGCTGCAATACAAACCCACCAGTGCTCCTCGGAGCTTTTTGCCATGTGTCTGTGGGAACACAGAGAGATGCACCAAGAGACTTAGAAGGGAATACATTCAATTATGGGACAGTACCACAAAAGGCAACACTGTCTACCCTCCAACAACTCTGATAAATTGGAAAGCACAATCTAAACAACCTTGACTTTTATTTGTTCATTCTGAGGTTGGGCTGTTTTTTTTTCTTTAACATCACATACAAGCAAGGCTTGTTTCTGATCCTCTAAATGCCTGAGGAGCTGCCCAGACCATATGCTGAACAAGTGACAAGTGCATTGCAGAGTTAGAGGATCACAGAGCATTGCACCAAGTTTGCTATGAATGTCACTAGACCTGCTCAGAATGAATATATAATGTTCAACTGTGGTTCAGAGTTCTCTGAAAGAAGCTGGATATGCCGGTAAAGGGGCATGGAAATGGAGACAGGACAAGTTTCTCTTTTTAGCCTGCAGCATGATGACAGCACAAGCAGCACAGTGCCATGGTTTACATTTGACTATGGCCCATCTAAAGCACCAAGTACCTATAGACAAAATCCAGGCAATCCATTTCCTCCTAAAGGAAGGAGTTCTACTGTAAGTCGAACACAGAAACACACTCCTGCTACAATACATCCCAGGCTATAACAGAAGCTTTAAGTCCTTCACAGATCATCAAGAACATCAGTGCAGCTTTAGGCAACTAAGTGGTACCAATCACTAACCCTCCTGTCCCCAACCAGTCCATTGAGAAGTGATGAAGATGTCAGAAGACAGATTTATGATTGCACAGCAGGAGCCAACACTATTCCGTATGGTCTCTGCCTGGTTAACCTCCAGCACATTTCTTGGGGAAAGGAGGAACACCACAGTGAGAAGACAAAAAAAGGCTTTGCACCTCCTGCTTTTTCCCATTCCTAGAACAAAAACACCGATCACGTAGCAGCATCCTCCATATCAGCTGGAGCCTGGCTGCAGAAACAAAAGTGGAAGGACTGGGGCAGAGTCCATGGTGGGTTACAGCACCAGTCTGATGGCTGCTACCACCACAGCATGTGTGCGTGACCATTAGCCAGAGCCTACAACCACCCAGAGTTACGAGACATTTGAAAGTGTTGTTGTTTTCCAACTTCATAGGAAACAAACCTGAACCCTCATTAGAAATATCTTGGCAGGAAAATAACTGAGAGCTGACAAATCTGAAGAATTCTGTGCAGAAATATCATTTTAGCTTTCAACTATCTCAAATGATCCTTTGATATTTAATGAGGAATAATTAAAGAGCAAACAAAAAGCCTGAATCCTTTCATGAATACTTCATAGGTATATGCTAGTTATTTCAAACAGGAGCTCAGTTCTAGGGTGGTAGACTCCCTTTGCACAGGAGCCCAAGAAAAGCAAACTAATCTTTAAAGAAACAGAGCAAAAAGGCTCTTCCCAAACAGTGGAGGGTTTTTTTGTCCACAAACTGGTTAGGAAGCTTGAACAAGATGCCTGACTAATGACAGACAGTGATCCCCCACAACCAGCCTCAAGACACAGGTGTTATTAAAAATCAACATGTAGCTTTACTGAAGTCTTTAAACACTGTACTGCCTCCCAGACATGGGAAAAGAATAAGACTGCCTGAGCAGCTTGGGTTTGGCATAGAAAAAGAGCATTCATTAAGGAGTTGGGTTATTCCCAAATCGTGCTGTTTAAGAAGCCCCATTATACCTGCTGCACAGTAGGTGGGATCCATTTTCTTTCAGCAGTGCTAATGTCAGATGTTAATTGAAGACCATGTAAGAAATACACCCCTAAGACAAACTACCTTCTGCTGAAAAGATACCAGTCATGTTGCTGGGAGCACTGCAAGAGAAGCTCACTAAGTATGTGGCTGAAGAGCAGGAGACATGGCAATGCACGCTCAAGCAACCTTAAAGGTGGAAGATGGAATATCGTTTAGAGCCATCAGGGGCACAGGAAGAGCAGTGGAAGGGGATGATGGCACTCCTCAAGGCAAGGGAGTGCAGCCTCTATCATCCTACTACGCCTCCTGAGTTCGCTCCGTTTTTTGGCACAATCTGTGTTTTACCAACATGAAGAATGTCCCTTCTGTGCTGCCGGATGCTGCTCCCACAGAGAGCAGAGCAGGAGAGAGTCACCACCTCGTGAGCATCCCTAGGCACGCTCATCCTCCCACGGGAGCACGGGGGGAGGACAGGACAGAGCCCCACGGCTTTGGCACAGCTGTAAGGGCAGCAAGCCACACGCCACTGGAGAAGCAGCGGACACGTCGCCTCTCCAGCAGATGTGGGAACAGCCTGTGGAGACCTTCCTGTGTGAGGGCGCAGCTGGCACGGGGGCTGCCCCCACATCCTGCCCCCACCACTCCAGCTGCAGGGCCCAGCTGGGCACTGCTCTGGCCAGGGGGAACCGGCACGAGCTGGCACGGGAGGGACGGCGGGCACAACAGAGAGGGCCCAAAAGCAGCGTGGAGAAGTGAGCAACAGCACCCCCACCACAACATCGCACCTCTTCTTAGAAAACCTGTGCCCAGGAATGACACAGGGGCTCACCTTCCCTCTCCATGGCCACAAGAGCCTCCTGGGTGCACCAAAAGCCACCAGGTCAAGTGGCAGGAGCATCAGTTGTAGGATAAGGACTGAGAAATGGTGACCAGGGCAAATAATCCTCAACAGCAGCTTTTGCTTTATTTTAGCACCAGGTCTGCAGACTTTCTGAGGATGCTGAGGAGGGTCCTGAAGGTTAGTCTGGAGGCTACATTCAGAAACTGAGTGGGTGCATTGCATGGGGAACAGCAGATTCCAGGCTGCTGACTGTGGAAAGGAAGGAGGCTCTGCAGCCACACTGGGAGACACCCAAGGTGTGGAAGGATGGTGGGGCTGGGGACCCTGTCTTCCTCACCTCACTGGTCCCTTCAGATTTGAAGATCTCCGATTTCACTCTCCATGCTGGTTTTCTAAGTACCTCCAAGAATGGTACCTTGGAGGCATTTGTGGCTCTACAGATTTCCATTTATTATANCATCTTCGGTGAACTGTCAGGGCTTTGCTTTATGCTGATCTCTGGGAGACATCCCACACCGATTCCCGGGCTCGGTGATGCACAAATTTATTATTGTGGCTGAATCTAATTTTCCAAATTATTGTTATAATAAATTATTATTATTAAGAATTGGCTGTCTCATTTATAACATTATACTAAGCAAGAAAGAGGAATTTTAGTCACAAGATAACAATGTAGAGGATGTATTTAAATCAGCCTCCACCTCTAAGCACTCACTAGTAATGCTTTCACCCTACTGGTGTGCACTTCTTTTTTGGCTCAGCAATGCGTTCCATCGGCATTACATACAATTCCCCCAGGCAACTTTTGGTTACCTCTTTATGCCCAGCCCATCTTCCCTTGCATCTACAAAACCAGCATTTCACACTAAATAATCCAGAAGTCTGCTGACTAGAGCACTTCCTAAGCGCAGAGAAAGCATCACAGCTTCACCCTCTTCCCCCTGCATTCCCAAGGGCATAGCACTCCTCCTGCTTAAAGGACAGCCTTTCTGTCTACAGCACTTGTGTCACTGTAGCTAAGCAATTACAAACAGCTAAGCTCCCAAATCCTAATCATAAAGAGTGGCAGGGCTGAGTGCCTGAGCATCAGTTAATACATATTCATTTAAACCACACAAACTACAGCCCGATGCACTGACCACCCTGGACACAAGGAGGTCCAAGACAGTCGGCAGACACCCCGCCCACTGCCCCAGGCAAGATAACAGACCTGCCCCTGTGAAGTTAAAATGCTGACTTTCATCTAGAATCCCAGTCTTGCAGATGTTCCTTCACCATCTCCCAGCTCAGCTTCTGTTCTTGCAGTTTTTCAAATACTCTGGAGGAACCACGATAACTTTGTGAAGGAAGTTCAGCTGCACAAAATGAGCAAAGACCAACAAAACTAAGTAACAGTGCCTCAGTTTCATTTCAAAACTAAAAACCCTGCATAGCTTGGACAAGCAAAATCATTTGCAGAACAAATGATAGTCAACAGCTCACCAGCAGCAAAGGTCACATTATTATGGTTATTTATCATGCTTAACCCTTCCAATCTCATTTGTTTTTCCCTTCCATGTCCTCAGATAGTGCAGTCTGACCTCAACACAGAGACTGTCAGAATTTAACCAAAAGACGTGAAAGGCTGTTTCACTGATTTAAACACAGAACATCAACCTTCAAACCATCCTGAATTGTTATCCACCTTAGGAAAGCAAGAAACAAGAGATACAGTACTACTATAGCATTTTCAGCTACAGCTGTTTAATAAATTTTAAATTTTATTTCACTTTTGTTTTTCAATATTTTCTGCAGAGAAACTGTTGAGAAATGCTACAGAATATCATGAAGCGTACGCACTTGGAAACAAAAGAAAAATAAACACCGAAACTCCCAGATTACTATCTCTGCTCTCAATTGCTTTAGATCTAAAACAATATGTTTAAAGGCAGAATGCTTGTGCAATGGGAAATATACAGAGTAATAGGGTTTAGTGATTGTAACTGGAGGGGGGGAGGGAAGTCAGGTTCCCCCTTTCCTCCCATATATTTCAGATGAGGTTTTGGACCTGAAGAAGTTTACACAGCCCAAAATTAGTTACGTTTTGGAGAAGAGAGCAACACAAATACATTATGAAACAGACCAATACAGTTTGACACCAAGAACAATAAAAGAACATCACAATGTTATCTCATTTATTCTTGGAGTTTTTATAAAGTGTTCTCACTCATCCACTCTTAATACTTATTCCAGGGAAACTCACAGCAATAACTTGTTTATATTTTAATCTACAATCTTTCCTCAATATAAAAACACTTTTTTGCTACTAAAGTGTTCTTATTCATTCCTCCAGGAAACATTAACATCAGCAGATCTGATCAGGGACAAAGTCTCCCCATGGTTAGACAGTGTTTATACTTTCAGTAAAAAAAAATCACAACAGACTAAGCCCCTGGGATGAGTAAGCAGAAAAGAACATCTAGACCAGTGCAACTATGCCATATGTTTCTTCATTAAAACAACTGTGCAACACTGAGTCAAAAACACAAACTCTATGCCTCTCCAGTAAGCACTGGGAAAAATGACCTTAATTTTCTACAAAGCTTGCCCTTTAGCAATCGTCATTTGAAGGACGGCAAACCACAGGCAAAGGAACTAGATCATCCCCAAAGGATCCCTGAAATAGTTTAGCCCTGATAAAAAGTTCTTGACGGGCTCTTCCCAGAAGCACGCATATTTTTTTCATAAGCATTTACCTAAGAAAAGTGAAGCAATGAAGCACACAAATGCCACTTTATGTAAGCCCATTCATGTGCAAACATGCAGATAAATACCAAAGGCTGAAACGTGGGATCTCATTCGAAGGTACTTGGAGTGTAAATGTCTGAATTCGTGCAAACAAGATCTTAACACCTGAGATTCTGGGGACTGAACTTAAAACTCCCACGGTGAGAAATTGGTCTTGGTCACAATGACATGCAGCTGTAGTCAATATTTGGCTTCTGAAGGCATCAAGTGTTTTGCATATATAAATATTGACAATTTCATTAAGTAAATCTCACATGTGCATAAAGCAAAATTATATTGAATTCAGTCACAGATACATTGCACCATACGTAAAGCTTGTTCACTTTCAGTTTTATAGATGTAAAAACACTTTGGTTTTTTGTGTTCTTTTGTTTGGTTGGTTTTGGGTTTTGTTGTTGTTGTTGTTTGGTGGTTTGGTTTTTTTTTGTCTGTGCTACTCAGTTTTCCTAGACCCCACAGAAGAGATGCATTTCACTGACAGAGTGAATTGTTTACCCTTCTCAGGGATGACCAAACACAAATGGACTCTGCTCTGAGACTGAATTATCTGTGCAAATGTACGATTAAGACAATATGGCCTTTTGAGCAAACTTACAGATGCAAAACCATCCCATTCAGAACATTTTCAGTCATAGTATGAAATGCAAAGAAAACAAAAACTCATTACATTTTGCTATTCATAAAGACAAGTTTTTAAAACTCACTTCTGAATCCATTGGAGAGAATAGAGGACTAAAGCCCCTTCAAAACATTTCCCTGCATGGCTTATTTATCTACGGGAAATTCATAAAATCCTCATTGTGATAAGTGATCATCATTGCAACTGCTCCCACAATTGCCAAGATGCCTTCTCTGGGCTGTTTTTGAAGCAGAATCATGAATTACACAAGCGTGTGAGGGTTCAAGAAGTGTTAGACCCAAGCTTATTACACCTTTCCATTCCACTGTGCCTGTGGTGAAGTACCTGTGACCTTTCACTATGACCTTTTATTTCCTTTCCTCAACAACACTTGCTAGCAAAGAAATCTCAGGTCCCTGAATTTTGAGCACCTGTTATGAAAGAAATGCCTCTAGGTCATATTCCCACAACCCAGAGCTAGACTATTTGAAACAGATCCATATACCACTCCTGAAAGTGATTTTGATGAGCAGAAATCACTGACTAATGATGCCCAGGAGGTATTTTTCTACCCTCTGCAGAGCCATTAGCACTGATGCAGCATATTGCTGCAACTTACAGTCTAATTTCCCCTCAATTTTATGTCCTTGTTCCCTAGAAGGATGCCAAGAATCACTGCACCATACCATGAAGCATGAAGAAACTAACTTTGCCAACAGGTAAACAGCAGCTGCTTCTGAACATCTGGCTTAACCCGTTGCCAGAAGCATAATTATCACCTGTAATGCTGAACTCCCTGAGATGTTGGCAAGAATCACAATTTCTAGTACCTTTTCATATCCATATAATGGACAGAAACTATCAGACATGAAAAGAGACTAGAAAAATTCTTCCCTTCTAGACCTAGGTGGCAAAAGCTGTCATCTCAAGACATGACTTAATATGCATTTTGGGCACAGTATTTAAAAAAAACCAAACCACCAAACATTATTCTTTGAATACCAGTCTTTCTCCTGGTTCATTCTACTGGCAGTGAAAATAGACAGAAGACAGATTATTATACAGGGCTACTCAGAGCCACCTCAGGTCCTGAGGAAGGGCCTGTCTTTAACTGGTAGTATGTAGAAGGGCCTGATAAAACACACAATCATAATGAAAAAAAGATGAAAGACCCTTGGACTAGCTAATTTATTGCTAATTTTTCCTATTTGGTTTCACACTGTCATCCTTTGTATACCAGGAACAAACTTCTCTGCTATCTCAAAATTGTCACGCTCCACATGGGCTTGACTTAGATAGTCCCATGGGTTTTGAGGGCATACTAGTACCAATATTCCTCCTGAAATCAGAATCAGGGTTTCTCCTGTCTGGAACGTGAGAGTGTGAACTGTTCTCAGTGTAACACTTTGTATAGTTTAGATTATTTCGTCATCTGAAAGCAAATTTATAACAGAGAAAGAAGCTGAGAAGGGAAAGGAGTAAATGAACTTCTAATACTGCTAAGAAGGTGCCAGATAAGCAATAACTTCATGTTACGTTATTTAACATTTATTGGCAAATAATGAAGGTAGAAATTATTCCCCTCTTTCATATGGCTTCCTGAGCAGTATACAGGTTTCCGTCCAAGTTCTTCCTATGTTTTCCGAACATGAACTGTTCTTTATCAAAAGTGATCCTTCACCAGGCTCAAACACCACTCACAGTTTATGGCCAAAGGCTTGCCTGTCTTGGATTCACAGGTACCTTGTCTCCATAAACCGTCTTTGGTTTTATTCATTAGGTCATCTACATAACTTGTTCCTGGGGGACAAAAGGGTGTAAAATTATTGCCAGAGTGATTCTGTTACCTCTTTCCCACTCCAAATCAACTCTCTCCTATGTATCCTGTGAAAATTGCAGAGTTGAGACCTACTAGGCAAATTTTAAAACTGTATTCTTTCTTGTTAAGCATGACCATTAACTTCCGCTCTTGAGTTTAGGGTTTTTTGCAAAGTTGAAGTATTCACCCCCTGTGTTTCTGATTATGTTCAAGCCTGAATTCACAGAATTTAACCATGGTTTGCTAGGAATGGGAAGTGAGCATGCCCAAGAGTAACCTCCTTCATTCCTTTGCCCATGGGGGATTCTCATACCTTACAAGGTGCTTCAACACTATAAACCACTTAAATTAGTCTTGCTATTCTTCTTTTGTTTACTGATCCTAGAATGTCTTCATATGAATGTCTTTCGGTGACAAACAATTGTAGGGACTTCATTAGTAATCCTATCTGCTTTGTCATAAATGGAAAAATTGAACAAAGAGTTATTCAGTTCTGGCCAAAGTAGCATTCAAGGGATTTTTAATTTTATTTAATCCACAAGTTAAAAGATAAGCTGAAATATAAAATGTATTAATGCAGACTTCTGCTTCTGAGAATGAAATTTATCCCTTACACCAAAGTGTAGCACCAAGGTAACCTCAGAGAGGAAATTACATAGCCTGTCTTCGCTCTAGCTTTTCAGGGACTAAAGTGAAAATAACCATTGGTTGTTATTGAATAAGACAAATTATTTAGAGACAAAAGTGCTCTATGTAATAGTTCTCATTACAAAGTGTACAACTGTTCTCCTACCTTTGATATTCACAGCAAGCATTTAAAGGCCATGAAGTTGGAGAGCACATTGTTAAAGTCTTCTCCCACATGAAGCTGTCAGTGTGGAATAAG